>CAUEHQ010000374.1:0-82228 GCA_958510825.1 Brachypterus glaber
CTTACAGATACGATCAAGATCAGACTGTAACATTTGATAGTCGCCAACAGATGCTACTTTTTTAAAGAGTTTTAGGTCATCAGCGAATAATAATATTTCACTATATATAACACAAGTAATGATGTCAGTAATGAATAGCAAAAAAAGTATAGGACCTAAATGAGACCCCTGAGGAACACCTGAAGTAACATCAATGAAATAAGAGAAAAAACCCAAAATAACAACTATTTGCTTTCTATCTGTGAGATAACTTTTTAACCAATCGTATAATGGACCAATTATACCAAATAACTTAAGTTTAAATAAGAGTAAGCCAATATCAACTCTATCAAAAGCTTTTTTGAAGTCGGTGTATATACTGTCAACCTGAATACCCAATTCCATGGCACTGAATATATAATTTGTATAAATTAATAAGTTAGTAGTAGTTGATTTACCCTTTGAAAAGCCATGTTCTTTACAAGTTATAAAATTTAAAATTTTAGGGGTAATTTGCTCTGTAACAAGTTGCTCAAAAACTTTGGGTATATTAGACAGACCACTAATGGGACGGTAATTGGTAACATCATCCTTTTTACCAGACTTATGAATTGGTGTTATATATGCCTGCTTCCAAAAAGTGGGAAAACAACCCTGTGATAGCGACATATTATATAATAATGATATAGGATAGGCAAGTGTAGGACTGGTTTCTTTTAAAAAAAGACTAGGAATTTTATCTGGGCCTGAATTTAACTTAGAAGGATGAAAGTTTATCAAAGACTTGGTCAACTGATATACTAACCTGCGAAATGTTTAGATTTAAGTTATTATAGTAAGACATATCAATATTATAATTATTATGGTTTACTTGAGGAGTATAAACTGACTTGAAATAATCAGCAAACATGTTTGCAATAGACTGACCATTTTCACTTTTTAAGATACCAAAGTACATACATTTTGGTAAACCATGTGATTTTTTTTTGGAATTGACATAACTCCAAAAAGACTTAATATTATTTTGATTTATGTTTGACTGTGTATTGGTAATAAAAAGATTGTAATCCTTGTCAATTAACTTCTTTGAATTAAGACGAGCATTTTTGTATTGTGACAAGATTAAGACATTATTGGTCAGTTTATATTTTTTATACAATTTATTCTTGTTTTTTATACATTTAATTGTCTCAGCACTAAACCATGGCGGATATGTAGATGAATTATTTTTAACCTTAGGAACAAAAAGATCCACGGCTATGTTAAGAACCTCATAAAAATTATCTGTGAATAAATTTACATCCTGAGAAACTATAGAGTCCCAGTTTATACCCTCAAAATAATCATTAATATTGTTATAATCAGCATGTCTAAAATCATAGCGCCAGTTTACATTACTAGGGAGAACATCATAATTTTGGTCTATAGGAATAGATATTTCTAAAGGAGGATGTTGGTTATCAACCTTTGATAGAATGAAGTCACTTACAGCAACGTTAACATTTTCTTGACTAGAAAATACCAGGTCTAAAATTACATTATTAACATTCACAACATTATTATACTGATTTAAATTTAAAAAATTCCCACAATTTGAGATAGTTTCATAATTTAGCCTATCCGCAAACCCATTTTCATAGACAACATCATCAGACATAGACCAGTTTCTGCGCGGTATGTTATAGTCACCAAATATATGTAAAATTGCCTTAGGATTACAGTCAAAAACATGCTCTAGTGTTTTACAGTGATTTTCATAAGAGTGAATTGGAGACTTAGGTGGAATATACACTGATCCGAAAATATGCTCGACATTGTTTATTAACACTGAAACATATAACTCTTCAATGGTAGTAGTAATATTGAAGTTACTCGACGATTGTAGATTTGCATTGACAGCAATTAAGACACCACCACCTCTATCCTTGTCACTCGTATTAATGTTCCTATCATGTCTATAAACAACATATTTTAAGTTTTTATATATTAATATTAAGTCTGGTTTTTGAAGGAAAAATATGGCTGGGGGGTTTTTGGGTCAGTTCAGTTTTAGCGACCCCAAAACCCCAATATATAAATTTTCAGGAAAACTACGTCCTGCCCCTCAGGAGGTGGAGTAAGATTTTTTTATTATCAGATTCACTTTCAGAAACCTGAAAAACTCCAAGAAACCAATTTTCACAAAAACTACCCCCCACCTCTCAGGGAGTGGATTTAGATTTTTTTATTATCAGATTTACTTTCAGCAACCTCAAAAACCCCAATATACCAGTTTATTAGAAAAAAAAAATATTTTTCATATTCGTCGACCCCAAAAACCCGATATACCAATTTTTACGAAAATATTGAAAATATTTAAAAATATTTACCCCCTCAACCCCTCGGGTATGAAGAAAAATTTATTATCAGATTTAATTTCAGCGACCTCAAAAACCCCTATATTGCAATTTTCAAATATTTCTAAAAAAAATGTATTTTCCCCATTTGCTCCCCTTGATGCACCCCAATGTTAACCAAAAACAATCCGTAGCTAGAACTTTTGGTAACATACACGTATGTCAAATTTCAAGTCTCTAGCTTAAACTGTTCTTAAGTTATCGTGCCCACAAGATTTCCTGGGCAAACCGATCAACCGACTGTTAGATATTGATGTCGGAATTAAAACAATTGTATTATTGAACATAATATATTGATAAAAAAACTTGATCAACATTCACGACCGTTAACAACACGCGATGCCAAGCCCAACTCCGCGCAAGCGCGTACTTCGGCATCGAATTCGCTTACATCGAATATACTACATAGCATTCTATGTCGAATTTCCAACACTCGGTCATTCCTGACTTAAAGTGTGCCCACACTACACTTTTCATTAAAATAAAAAAAACTTACATTTTACTTCAAATGAAAATAAAAAAAACATCTTAGAACAAAGAAAAAAAATCAAAACTTAAAACTTACTCAGTCTTTAGTCTATTTGGTAATCGTCAAATCTTTTTGGTAACTTTGTTTTTCTTTTCCTATCTATCTTCACCTCATCTTCTTTCAGTTCCAGTCCACTTTTAGATTTTTCACTTTTCGCACTCACACTTTCCACTACACTTTCATCATCTTCATGGTTGTCGTCACTGTCCTCTGGGTGGTTGTCATCTTCTGAGTGGTTGTCATCTCCTGGGTGGTTGTCATCTCCTGAGTGGTTGTCATCTCCTGGATGGTTGTCATCCTCTGAGTGGTTGTCATCTCCTGGGTGGTTGTCGTCTCCTGGATGGTTGTCATCCTCTGAGTGGTTGTCATCTCCTGGGTGTTTGTCATCCTCTGAGTGGTTGTCATATCCTGGATGGTTGTCATCCTCTGAGCCTCCTGAGCTATTTTCTGCTTCATCTTCTTCTAGGCTTCCTATACGGTATGTATCACTGGGCAGTACTTCTGTGATGACAAAAGGGCCTTTGTACTTCCTCTGTAACTTTGTAGGTTTGCCTGTACTTTTGGGCACATTCCTAACTAGTACAATGTCTCCAACGCTATATTTTACTCCTGCAAATCGTTTCTTGTCTTACCTTTTCTTATATTTCTCTTGTTCAGCTACAATTCTGCGTCAAATTTGTTCCTTCACAAGCTCTGGTGGTTTCCACTCTGGATCTCTTTCACCAGAAGCAATGTTTAGTGCTCCGTCATAAAATGTTGGACAAAACCCGTATAAAGCCTCAAACGGTGTTTTCCCTGTCGTTTTATTAACTGCTGCGTTGAGGTTTCTCTCAACTTCTTTTATATCTTCGTCCCATTCGTCTTCTTCCTTATTGTTTGTTAACAATGTAGCTGTCAAGACTCGCATGACTCTTTCAGCTTGCCCATTTGCTTGAGGTCTTTGAGAAGAATTTAGAATGTGTTTAATGCCCACACGAGTGCAAAATCCCTCAAACTTCTCGGAGGTGAAGCTTGTTCCCCTGTCTGTTACTAACAGCTTCATAATACCGTAACAATTTATGTAATCCTTGATTGCTGGGATAGTGTCCACTGTGCGTGTAGACGCTATTGGATATAACCTTACATACTTGGTGAGAGCATCTATTAATACAAAAATGTATGAATTGCCCTCACTAGTTTCTTCAAATGGCCCCAGGTGATCACCATGCACACGTGCAAAAGGTCTCTCTGGTGGCGGTATGGGGTGCAACAACCCTGGCTGTCTCCCTGCTGGTATCTTAGAGTATAAGCATTCTACGCAAGACTATATGTGGTTTTTCACATATTTGCGTATATCCGAGAACCAGTATCTTTCTAGAATTTTGGCCACTGTGCGTTCCACTCCAAAGTGTCCCATCATGTTGTGGTTGCTTACAACAATACTTTTTCGCACACTTTTTGGAATTACATATAGCCATCTCATATCGTCTTGCACTTTTACTTCTTTTAACAACCTTCCTTCTTCTAATTTATATCCTTTTATGTCTTCTCTCTCTTCTCTAGTTAATTCTTCTTCGGTATTTAACAAATTCATTTTTCCACTTAATTCGGGGTCAACTCTTTGTATGATTTCAATGTGCTCCTCCTCGGTAATGACTTGTAGCACCTCTGTCCTGCTGTACAATTCATCAATTGTATCCTGACTATTTTCCACTGGCGACCTTGAGAGTGCATCTACATGTTCCATTCTACTTCCTGGACGGAACCGTACTTTGTACTCATACTCTTGGAGTAGTAAACTCCATCTTGCTACCTGGGAGTTTGTTGTCTTCTGGGAGTTGAGATATACAAGTGCTTGACAGTCCGTAACAATTGTAAACTCCTCAAGACCAATAAGAAAGTTTCTTAGCCTGTCTACTACCCACAAAATTGCCATGAGCTCCAGTTTCGATGAGTGATATCGACCTTCTGCTGGTGTAGTTTTCTTAGAAATGTAATATACAGGGTGAAGCTTTCCTACTTCCTGTCCTTGCAAGAGAACTCCTGCTAATCCCATCGAAGATGCGTCGGTATGCACCTCCGTAATCTTGGCTTTTGGGTTATAAATTTTTAAAACCGGTGAAGTACATAATGCCTCCTTCAAATCCTTAAAAGCTTTCACTTGGTCCTCTAACCATTGGAAATCAGCTGATTTACCCGTGAGATCACTTAATGGCCTCGCTCTTGTTGCATAGTTTTCTATGAACTTCCGGAAAAATCCCGTGAGACCTAGAAAGCGTCTGACCTCCGTAGCGTTTTTGGGTATACCAAAGTCCTTCACAGCTTTTACTTTGTTTGGGCCTGGTGAAATTCCATCTCCAGATACCTTGAATCTGAGAAACTCAACAGTTCTCATTGCAAAGTGACAATTTTAGTGTCAACTTCGCCTTTTGTAGTGCCTCAAAAACTTTTCTGAGCCTTTCCAGCATCTGGCTCCATTCTTTGAATGGAATCAGAAAATCATCAGCGCAGTGATGACAATTTGATTTCTCAAATCGCCAAGGACTAATGACATTAGACGGCTTAGCTCATATTGACCATTTTTGAGTCCAAAAATTAGCCTTTCGAATTGACCTGTCTCGTCTGGCGTCACAAACGCTGTTTTCTTCTTCGCACTTTCTGCTAAGGGTATCTGCAGGTATCCATGGGCTAAGTCCAAACTGCAGAAAATGCTTGCATCATGTAAGCATTCAAACATCTCCTCCATGCTTGATATGGGGAAGATTTTTCTGACCGTTTGCTGATTCAGAAATCTGTAGTCTCCAACAAGTCTTGAATCGCCATTTTTCTTTCCCACTAACAGAACCGGTGTCGCGTAGGAAGAGTCCGTTTCGGTGACTATGCCATTTTCCTTCCATTCTTTTACTATTTCTGCAATTTTCTTACGTTCCGATATACTCGCACGGTATGGTTTCTTTTGCACGGGTACATTATTATCTTCAATGTCTACTTCAATTAAGTCAGTGAGTCCAAGCTCTGCGTAAGTAAACGAAAACACGTCTCTAAACTCTTGGCACAAATTAAGTAACTCCGTTTTCATATTATCGTCCACGTCCGCATCTGTGTTAATCATGTCTATGGTTAACTTAACCTTTTCCGTGCTGTGCGCCGCACGCACATTGTCCGTTATCGCAAAAACAGAATTACATGCGCTGTCATCTTGACACGCACTGTGAAATTCTTGACACGCACTGTCATTTTGACACGCACTGTTAAATTCTTGACTCGCACTGTCCTCCTGACACGCACTGTCTTCACGCGCACTGTTGAATTCTTGACTCGCACTGTCATTACACAAACATATGGTGGCTAATGTTTGTCCTTTTGTGATATGTACGTCTTTAGGGAACTCATTCACAATTGGTACACTCACAGTCTCCTCTTCAATGGTACACTCCACAAAACTGAATGACTCGGATGGGACAACCTTTTCGCTCGCACACCTAATAGGTACTTTTCTTTCAACATCTAAAACGATTTCATCATGTTTGAACGGAAAATTATCTGCCCACTCAAATCGAAATTGTTCTCCAAGTCTGAGGTAACAAATTTGTGGTAGCTCTGTAAACGTTCTACCTATAATGACATGAACTTGTTGTGCCGTATCTGGCACAACATAAAACTCAATTTCAGCAGACACATCGTCTACAAATATCATGCCACGCACTGTGCCCAAGCTTCTGACATAATCATTTCCAAAAGCAATTAGGTCAACAGGCTTACCACAAATTGAATGTTCATCAACATTCGACTCCTTTATAGTACACACACTACATCCTGTGTCCACTAGACCGACTAGTTTGTTACCAAATAGCACAATCTTTTAAAAATTTATTGCTATTTACTATTCTTCATAACGTCTACGGCTAGTACACTTGTGGGTTGTTTGTCCTTTTCAGGACACACTTTGCGTTGGTGCCCTGGTTTCTGACACTTAAAGCACAAAGGTGTCTTTGATTTATCACAACTGGATGCCTTGTGGTCCTTGCTGCCACAATTAAAGCAGAATGAAGGTTTTCCTTCTTTTTTCATATTCTGTGAAATTGTCTGGCCTTGGCTAGGTGAGTTATTGTTTCTGTTATTGTACTGAATCGGTTTCTGGGTACTACGTTTTTCTAGTATACCCTCTAGAAGCAATAAGTCTTGCCATAACTCTTCTAGGTCCTTGTGGTCCTTTACCAAAAGGCTACTAGTGGTTTAGCTAGACCTTTTAGAATCTCTACACGACTGTCTTTATCATTTAAGCCTAACTCATAGCACAATCTTCTTTTCTCCTGAAAATAACATGCTATTGACTCATTAGACCTTTGGGTTCTCTTTTTCATTAAGTCCCATCTTTCTGATACTGATAGGGAATTCACAAAACTTTTAGTGAATTTGTCCTGAAATGTCGCCCAATCATATATGGACTGACACGCGTACCAATCTCTGGCAGGTCCTTTTAAATTGGATCGAGCCATAATCAATTTTGTGTTGTCCGACCAACTTTGCAACACACCACTTGTGTTTATCGAGTTTAGCCATTCTGTCGCCCTGTGTCTGTCTCTGTCCCCTTCAAATGCAAACACAGTTATTGGGACTTGTGGAATAACATTTTGTGTGTTATTTATAATCTGCATTTGTGAAGTCATCAATTGTGACATCAAAGTCACAGTATTTATCAAATCCTGCACCTGTTGGGTTTGATCTACTGTGGATGGTACATTGGAACTACCCCCGTTTGCACCGTTGCCGCTTGCCGCGTTGTCCGTCATGTTGCTAACTTCAGCTCACCTAGATGCCGCTCTAACCTTGGACAACTTTTCCCTCGTGTTTTACACTTTTTGTGTCCGAATTCCGTGGAAACTTCGAGAAAAACCGCACACACCTTGCGAAAAGTCAAACCGCGTAGAATTTCGACTATGCCAACCGCACTACCTGTCGAAAACCACCAATTTCCTATCTCGCGACCTTGAACGTTTTTCCGTGCAAATTCCCGTTTGCCAGCCTTAGCGCACTGAATTCTTCTTGACCACTTCTGAATTGTTAGATATTGATGTCGGAATTAAAACAATTGTATTATTGAACATAATATATTGAGAAAAAACTTGATCAACATTCACGACCGTTAACAACACGCGACGCCAAGCCCAACTCCGCGCAAGCGCTTACTTCGGGATCGAATTCGCTTACATCGAATATACTACATAGAATGCTATATCGAATTTCCAACACGACCGACCGACATTTTTTTTGCTTGAAATTGATTTATATCGACATAAAACGCAAAAATACGCAAAAAAAATGATAATTTTTACACGAATACAAGGCTTTTCGAAATTTTGAAAATGGGAAAGCAAAATTAGACTTTAACATTATTTTATGTCGTTGCAAACATTAAAATGCACCGCTGAACGTATTTCTTGATATAGGTAAACAAACATACTTTAATTGCTCGTTTAATAATACAATATTCGTAAATAAATGTTCCTTCCGTGTACCGACCCACACAGCACGGCGTCTGTGCTTCAAATGACTATGGCAAGCCGACATGATGCCAACATGGCGGGTGAAGTAGACGTGCGATTTCTCGAGACCAACTTAAAACGGTTAAATAAAGACGATCTTGTTAACATAATAATACAAAAGTGCATGCCAGAAGTGCTTAATGTCAACATGAGTGCAGGAACCCAAGAAAAACTGGCAAATATGATCGAAAAACACTTAAAACATATATTACCAGAAAAAGTGCAGTCAGAAGAGGAAACAAATTGGAGGGAAAAAAGTGAAAAATTGGAAACCGATAACAAATACCATACAAAACTAAACTACCACCTAGAAAAAAGAGCATATGAACAGGAATTACTTATAGAATTATTGAAAAAAGAACAAGGAAAAGTTTTAGAAAAACATAACCTACAAAACGAAAAAATACCCAAAAACCAATCCGGAAAACCACCGCAGCGCATTCACCAACACGAGACATTGGAAATACCAGTACCCGCAAGTTATGCAATAATAAATACACCAACAAATATTAATCCGTCAACTGTCAAAATAGATGCTACAAACATAAACAAAGCTATAAATTTAGCAAAAAGTACACAAAAGATAAACGAAATTCAACAGATAAGGTCTGTAACTCCAACTGAAAATAAAAATTTTGAGTGGAAGACAGTGGAACGTAAGAAACGTAAATTTATTGTAGGAAACAACAGTAACAAACACAATGGGGTACTTGCTATACCTAAAAAGGTTCATTTACACGTAACCAGATTGGAACCTGGAACAAAGCCTGAAGATTTGAGAAAAACCCTAGTGAATAGTTTTCCTGAAGTGAGATGTGAGACCCATCCATCAAAACACCCAGAATTTTATAGCTCAATGAAAGTTACTATAAATAATAATAACCTTTCAAAGGCTTGGGATAGTTCTATTTGGCCACAAGACTCCTTAATATCTTTTTTAAAGTTGAAGAGGCCTGTGGAAACGCAGCCTCATCCTTAATAAACAGAAACATAGAAAACAAATATGCAAGCAAGGAATACAACACAGATGTTATACACTATAACCTGCAATCTATAGGTAACAGCATAGATATCATAAACACACAACTCAATAAAAACCCTAACTGTATATGTTTATGTGTTTCTGAGCATTTTAAATCAGAGGAACAACTCCCACTATTCCAAGTTAAGAACTATAAGTTAGTGTCAGCAATGTGTCGCAAATTAGGTGAACATGGGGGAACAGCCATTTATTGTAAAGAAGGAATTACAGCGAAGGAAAGACCTGATATTAAAAAGTTAAGTAAACAAGAAGTGTTTGAATGTTCTGCTGTAGAACTTATGTGTAATGGTGTCAAAAATGTTGTTATATGTGTCTATAACCATAGTTCAAAGTCAAAAAGTACAAAAAAATTCTTTGTGCAGTTAGAGAAGATGATAAAATATTTAAGTTCGGAAGAAAATGTGCTACTGGTGGGTGATTTTAATATAAATATAAGAGAAAACTCACAGGACAAACGTAAGTTGCTTTCAGTATTAAACTCTGTGAACCTATATCCTATAACAAACGAATATACAAGGGTTACAAGTACATCTAAATCATGCATAGACAATATTTATACAAATATTAAGTCATTTCAACCTCATATTTTAAACTGGAATGTCTCGGACCACCTGGGCCAAAAAATATCTTTTAATATTAAAAAAACTAAAGAGATCCCAGTGAAAAAAAGAGTTTTTAGCTTAGAAAACAAAACCATTTTTGTAAATAAACTGAAGGAACAGAATTGGGAACCAGTTTACGATTGTCCTGTAACAGATGTAAATAGACAATATGAAACCTTTTTAAATTTGTTTGTGCCATTATTTAATGAATGTTTTCCTGTGAAAGTTATGAAAAATCCCAAGAAAAATATAATACAGTATAACTCGGCGGAGATAAGTGAATGTAAATATAGGCTTGATATACTGTACACCCTAAAAACCTGTGATAGTAAATTTAATGAACAATATAACCTAGTAAAAAAAGAGTATAATAGACTATTAATAGGCTTCAGGAAAAATTTGTATTCAGAAAAAATTAAAAATTCAGACAATAAAAGCAAAACTGTTTGGAACACAATAAAAGATATAAAAGGTCAAAAAATAAAAAAAGATGTGCAAATGCCAGGTAGGGCAAAAAATATATCCGAAACATTCAATAAATTTTTTGTGGAGTCAGTTCAGAAACTTCTTAATGACCTAGAATATGTAGACTTTGACTGTGATATTAAAAATAATGTTAAATCAATGTATGTAAAACCTGTAACTAGTTTGGAAGTTGTAGATATAGTTAGAGGCTTAAAAAATAAACTTAGCAGTGGGGTGGATGAGGTGCCTGTTGCGCTCATTAAGTTTTGCATCCCTGAAATCTGTGAGCCCTTGCGGTTTATGGTGGATAATTCTTGTACATATGGCATTTTTCCAAATAAACTTAAAACGGCGCTTATAAAACCGATCTTTAAAAAAGGAGACCCAACATTAAAGGAAAATTATAGGCCTATAAGCCTATTATCTTCCTTTTCCAAAATATTTGAGAGTGCAATGGCAAGGAGAGTGATAGACTTTTTTTCGGAAAATAAACTTTTTGCTGACAGTCAACATGGTTTCTTGAAGGGTAGGTCGGTATCCACTGCAGTGCACTGTTTTACAAACGAAATTCTTATGGGCTTTGAAAAACTAGAATTAATCATAGGAGTGTTTTTAGATCTTTCTAAAGCATATGATACTGTAGATCATTCTATAATTCTAGAAAAGCTCATAAGATATGGAGTGAGGGGACAGGCACTGGAGTGGTTTAAGTCATACCTGTCTGGAAGGACACAATGCGTGGAGGTCACTAAGGAGCAAAATACTTATGTTTCAGAACCGGTCCAGATCACGGTGGGAATACCGCAGGGAAGTATTATTGGACCACTTATATTTCTAATATATGTAAACGACCTGATATCATCAGTGGAATTTGGCACACTAGTAAACTTTGCTGATGATACTAATTTCATTACAAAAGCAAAAAATATAAAAGATATAATGTTTAAGTTTGAAACAAGTATTAAAAAAATTCTTCAGTGGTTCACTAAGAATAAATTAATACTAAATAAGGAAAAAACAAACATAATTTTTTTCAAAAATCAGCATTCAAACTTAAACACCCCAAACCACGTGAAACTTGATGATATCAGTATAAAAACAACGAATAACACAAAATTCCTTGGTTTATTCTTGGATGAAAATTTAAGTTGGAATATCCATATGGAAGCACTAGCCAAAAAACTTAACACTGTCTTGTATTCCCTTCGTGTTCTTAAACCTTACGTAAACTTTGAAACCCTAAAGGCGGTTTATCATTCGAATTTCCATTCCATTCTCAAGTATGGGATTATTTTTTGGGGCCAAGCAACAAATGTACGGGAATTGTTCGCTATACAAAAGCGGACTCTAAGATTAATATTGGGATTAAGATATAATGAGTCATGCAGGGGGCACTTTAGGCACAACAATATTCTAACGCTAACAGCAACATATATATATGAACTTTTAACCTTTATGTTTAAAAACAAGCAACTTTTTAATGACATGTTACCAATTAGTAAAAGGAGTATAAACTACAACCTCCCACGACATAGGTTAAAACAGTATGAAAAAGGCTGCTATTATTCATGTTTGTCTTTTTTTAATAAACTTCCAAACTCTATAAAAAGTACAGGAAATTTAAATTCATTTAAAAACTGTTTGTTTGCATTCCTGGTTCAATTAGAACCATACTCATTGTCTGAATTCGTACTATGATGTATATTTATTTATTTATTTATTATATACCTTATTGTAATATTTGTTCAATTACCGTTTGTGACTAGTTTTCGTGTTTAAGATAGTTTATTCCTTTTTGTATAATGGACATTCTGTTTTACCTATGAAAATAAAGGCATTATTTATTTATTTATTTAAGCCGACGATGAACGAATGCAGCCAACAGCTTTCCCTGCTCTAGACCTGGCACGTTTATTGTTTGCAACACTGTACTATCACAACCAATCCGCGGATGCTAGTTATGAGAAAGAAGTCGAGGAAATATTATCCAGATAGCACAGGTTTATACAATAGAAAATCCCAGAATATTCGTTTTAGAATTTTCGACATTCCCAGGATATACGATTTCGTCTATAGATATCACTAGGACATCCTCATGACATACATTGTTACTAAAGGGGAATCCTAGCGACTTCCAAACCGTATATCCCAAGAATATCCCGAAGGTATGTCCTGAGGATATACCTACTGAACACCTGTCCTAAAGATAGCTACTAATTATGTACACCTGTCCCCTAGAAAAGTATCAAATAGTATTTCTTTTATTATTATTCTTTGTGAAATATTGCCATTAACAGCTTGTGCAAACTTGGAACAAAAACTTAGATTAACCTGTAAGGTGAATTACCTGAAGTTTAGATTTTGAAAGAAAATCTTATCTATGAAGAAGATTTTGATTAATGTCATGAAATAATTTAGTTTTATTATTATTTTATCTTTTATATGTTTTTATAGGTTCTTATTGTTTACTGAATAATCTACCAAATTAAGATAAAGCTATACACCGGATACGGTGCCATAATTGCCAAGGTTGACATTATACTATAATGTGCAATAAAACTGAAAAAACGAATATTCCTGAACCTGACTTAAGAAAACAATACCCAAGATCAATATGTTTTCTTGGTAAGATTAAAGGGAATTAAAGGGACTAGAATGGTAAAAGCAGTCATTGACACGGGGTCTCATCAATCTTATATAATGACATCCACAGTGACAGGGGTTACGAGCCTGTAGGACAAGAGACCATAATAAATGCTTTTTGGTGGTGCTCATTCGAATGCTTATAACTATAAAATGACCCTCACAGATGTTGATACGAGCTTTAGATGTAATTTTAAAGTATTAGATCAAGACATAATTTGTAATAATATATCGGCTATTAGTGATGGATACCGAATTAACTGTTAGGCATTCAGTTATTCGACAGAATTGATGGCACAATATAAATTTTAATCGGGGCTGATATAGAGAGCGATTTACATAGTGGAAAACAACACTGTCGGAGAACATTTGGTAGCAATACATACTAAACTTGTTTGGACTTTGATGGGAATAACTTCAGATATTGTACAAAAGTCTACAGCTATGATTGTAACTAACATGTTTTTACAAGATTACAACGTTGCTCTAGATTCTCTGGGAATAACAGATCCTGGTAAAAGAAAGTCCAAAAAATAATCCAAAGAAGCTGTTATGGATCATATTTTTAAAACTGTAGCAGTTAAAAATGAAGGTAGATATCTAAACGGTTAATAAAGAGTATCATAGATAAATGGCCAAATGAAACACATGTTTACGACGAAGACGTTATCAATTCTGAAAAATGAAAATCTATGAAGATTACGGTTGATGATGCTGGCCTCTCGAGAAAGTAGAAAAATTAATTTCTGGACGGGATGGTGAAGTGCTTGTGGCAATTTTACAATTTGACCACGAATTTATCATTTAGAAACTGTTAAAAGCAAACTTTTAGATTAAGATAGCGCCAAAGACATTTCCCGAACTTTGGACAGGAACGAGGAATCACTAGAAACTCGTCCTGAAATTGTAACTCGTAGTGGTAGAAAAGTTAAAGTACACGAAAGATTTACTTTTTCTACCTAGTTATTTTGTTTTGTTAACTCACCTCAGTGGATTCGTGACTTAATGTGTTATGATGTGCGAACTTGGAGCAAAAACTTAGATTAACCTGTAAGGTTAATTACCTGAAGATTAGATTTTGAAAGAAGATTTTGATTGATGTCAATAATTTAGTTTTATAATAATTATATGTTTTGAATAGAAGTTCTTATTGTTTTAATCAGTTTACTTAATCTATCAAATTTAGATTAAGCTATACACTAAGGTGTATCGTTTATTAAATATGTATTTTTTAATTCACTTCTAATAGTAATTTTTTGATGCTTTGTGATAAAAAAAAACTTGCAAGGAGAGGCTCCACATGCCCTTAAAAGTCCGCATATCGCGAAAATTCGAATTTTTCTTACTTTGTTCATAAATAACGATCTTTATAAAAGCTTATACACCGAATATCATTCTAACAACTTTTTTTTCGATTGAAGTATATATAATATATACTATGTAAAAAAAACGAAATTCACGTATACATATAAAATTCTATTTTTCATCACGATATTTTGGGCAGTTTTTAGCAATTTTTTTTTTCAAATTTGTGAGAATATCTTTCTGAGAGAATAAGCCATTTAAGTAATTATTATTATTTATTAAGAGCTTTTCATAGTACTATTCAAGACCTTTAATTTAAGAGCTGGTAGAAGTCTCTAGGTGCTCTGGAACCAAAGTTATTGCATTTTTAAGATTTTGTTATCGTCGAGGTATCCAAATATTTTGGAAAAATGACACCAAATTCGTATTTAGCGACCCCAAAAATCCCCGAGTACCAAGGTTCAAAGTCCAAATGAACTTGCAAGACTCGGATCAGGGATGGCCTGCACGGGGCCGGAACCCATATTGGGTGTTACAAGGAAGCAGGTAAAGACCGCTTTCGATGAGTGGGCTTATACCAAGCTAAAGGAGCAATGGAGGGCGCTCGACGGTTGCCGGCAAGCTAGGGGCTTCCTGGCTGGCCCAAACAAATCAAAGACCGACTGGTTGCTGGAAAAAGGAAGAACTGCACTCAGACAACTTGTAGGGGTCCTCACGGGCCACTGCAAGCTAAGGAAGCACATGGCAACAATGCGGATTCTAGAGAGTCCGCTATGTCCAGAGTGCGGAGAGGATGAAACATCCTCTCATTACTTAGCCGAGTGTGTCAGATACGATAGGATCAGGTTGCAAGTCTTTGAAACTCAAAGACTCAACCAAGAGGAACTAAGAGATCTCCCCTGGGCCAATATTATTGAAAGGACGGGCAGGTTCAAGGAGGACTCAAATTAGTAAATGGCTGGGATTGGCTAGGGTGACAAAAAGGGCCAGAAATGGCCTAGTTGTCGGGCTTTGGCCAACCCAAAAATTTACTACTACTACTTACTACTACCAAGGTTCAAGCAAATCCGAGCAACTTTAAAAATCTAATCCGCCATATTGGATCCGCCATGTTGAATTTTGGAAAACTGGCACCAGATTCGTAATCAGCGACCCCAAAATCCCTCGAGTACCAAGTTTCAAGCAAATCCGAGTAACTTTAAAAAATCTAATCCGCCATATTGAATCCGCCATTTTGAATGCTAACTTTTAAATTTTTACTTCGGATTAAGATTTAACGACCCAAAATATGTAAAAACTGACTAGTCTGGTCTGCCGCACTCGAGATTTTTTTTTTGCCTGCCGGGTGTTTGGATACCTCGACGATTAAAAAATCTTAAAAATGCCATAACTTTGGTTCCAGAGTACAAGAGACTTCTACCAGCTTTTAAATTCAAGGTCTTGAATAGTACTATGAAAAACTCTTAATAAATAAATCACTTACATGGCGCATTCTCTCAGATAGAGCGATATTCTCACAAATTTGAAAAAAAAATCTAAAAACTGCCCAAAATATCGTGCTGAAAAATAGAATTTTATATGTATACGTGATTTTAATTTTTTTTACATAAATCTTAAAAATGCCATAACTTTGGTTCCTGAGTACAAGAGACTTCTAGCAGCTCTTAAATTCAAGGTCTTGAATAGTACTATGAAAAACTCTTAATAAATAAATCACTTACATGGCGCATTCTCTCAGAAAGAGCGATATTCTCACAAATTTGAAAAAAAAATCTGAAAACTGCCCAAAATATCGTGCTAAAAAATAGAATATTATATGTATACGTGATTTTAATTTTTTTTTTACATTGTATATAAATACTTCAATGGAAAAAAAAATTGTTAGAATAATATTCGGCTTATAAGCTTTTATAAAGATTGGTATTTATGAAATAGTTACGAAATTTTTGCGATATGCTGACTTTCTAGGGCATGGCTCCACCTGAAAAAATCAGCTGTGGTCCCTCTCCTTGCACATTTTTTCTATTTATGACTTAAATCATCAGAAAATTACTGTTAGAAGTGAATTAAAAAAAATATTCCAAACTGCCAAATATTTAAAATTTATAAATTATTATGCTTTATTCTGAGAAAAAGGCCCATTAAAATGCTGAAAAGAAATTAATTAGATAACAATTTGTGCATCCCAACTGAATTTTCCAAATAGTAAAAAGCTGGCGATTGGTTTTAAATATTTATAGGTAGAAGACAGACGATAATACATAGATAATAAGATAATACATAGACAATAAGATAAATGAAACTGAAACTGGCAGCCGCCGCCAGCAGCCAAACCGTCTCGAGGCGAGAAATAGTCCAGGCTCCGTGGTGTGACTTACTCAAATTAACAATTTCTTTTATTTCTTTAAAATTATAAGTAAATTCTGCTTTACAGTAATTATTACGTGCTATTAGTAAAACATTTAGTTTTTTTTTTAGTTTAAAATATTATCATACACTCAAAAACGATTGTTTTCTCTTTAATTTGTTTAATAAATAATTAAATAATTTCTCTGTTTTGTTTGTTTAAAAATACCTATAAACAAATTCATCTACCAAATAATTTTAATAAGTTTAGGTTTGGACTTTTTCATCAATCATTCCACATTTCCAAAACTGTTAGGGTGATATATTGAGTCAAAAGAAACCTGTAAAGTAGCCTAAATTTGAAAGTTTAGGGCCCCTAAAACACCTCTAAATGTACCACGATCACCTTTTTTTTAGTTTCCCAAATTCAGTTTGATTTTTTTTAACCCCCCTAATGTCTCAGCTCTTTAAAATTGGATGAAAAAAAAATTGTGTTAATTGATTAATTTTCTTCCTTGCATAAATATGCGTAGAAATAAATTTTATGAAAAGTAAAATCGGTAAAGAAACTTGTCATAGCAACCAATGCGCAAATGTTCGTTTACGTTCCATTTGTGTCTCACCTTGCTAACTTATACCCAGATTTAGTATCTCTAAACTATCGGGATAAAACATTATTTTATACTTGCACATTTTATTTTTATTTAGCTGCATCTTGCTTCTAGTGACGTTTTTTAACAATATGGTGCTTTCCCTTAATTTTCCAGTGTAAATTCCCTCAAGTGTGTGTGATAGTTGAACCTCCCTCGCCAGTAATGACCGAGCAAATCCGTTCGGAACGTCTTGAAAATATTCACATAGAAATAGATGAATCTGAATGCGATATAGAATTCCTCAATGTTTGTTCAAAGGCGGATAAACTGAGCGCCACTAGCGACATGAGTAATAATTCTTCCAACTCAAACCTCCTCGGCATCGATAGCGAACAATTCTTGACCAGATCATCAGCTGCAACGAGAAGAATATCCTGCTGTAGCATGTTGAATCCTGCAGATGTAGCGGCACTGGCTACTGCAGCGGCTGCTACGGGCAAATACTATGCGGAAATAGATAAGGATAAGAAACCGGATGAAAACAGAAGACTGCCGATTATTAATCCATTGGTTCAACTCCCTACGTGGCCAGGTAAGTTTAAATTTTTTTATTAATATATTTTAAATTAATACTACTCATAAATTATGAGTCATAATAAAGTGCATTCAAAAATTAATTAAAATAGTTTTGACAAACTTTCATAATAGAAATACTTGAGTTTGTTGATCAATATTACAGCCACGCAATCATAGCTCTTTGCACCAGATTTAAAATTTTGGTATTTCTGTTCTGTCTTGGTGAAAGCACGTGCGTTTCAACTAGTTTCTTAAAAAAATCGATAAACCGAGACAGGGCCATCTCTCAGAATTTTTGAAAAACATATGGGTAAATATATTTCTAGAGGAAAAAAACTGTCCCTGGCTAAAAAAAAAAATATTTTTGTTTTGTTTTTATATCAAAAAGGTCTAGTCCGGTTGCCAAACGCCTATTTTTGACTGAACCTTGTTTTGTAGTATACCGGGTGTCCCACCAGGTCCTTGACAAGCTATATCTCCGTTATTTTAAAAGATAGAATTTTTTGCAAAAAAACAGCATTAAATGGGAGCCATTGAAGTTTTTATTGACGTGTTCAAAACCACCCCTTGCTTAGCCACCCCTTAAAACCACCCCCAACTTCTGTTTTTCAAATAGCACTCCCCCATTTTTATCAAAGAATATGAAAGTAAATGTTATTCTTAATTCAACCATGTATTATAAGTAGTATCTTATTTCTTAAAGGGGCACCAAATAACAACTATTATTTATTAATAATATTGTCCCACCAGGTTTTAAACGGGCTATAGCTCCGTTGTTTAAAAAGATAAAAAAAAATCGAAAAAAACAAAAGTAAATGCGAGTCAAAGTAGAATTTGCTGACTTATTGCAAAACTACCCCTTACTTACCCACCCTCTTGGAACCACCCCCAACTTTTGTTTTTTAAATAGCACCCCCCTATTTTTACTAAAGAATATGAAAGCACATTTTATTCTAAATTCAACCATGTATTATAAGTGATTTCTTATTTTTTTAAGGGGCTCCAAATTACAACCCCATCAGATCACAAGCAATATTTTTTATCATTTTTTTTTTCAAAAACAAGTTATTATATCTAAAAAAGAACTGATTAATCCAAAACCCACCCTTAATAATCCACTCTCCTGGAACCACCTGCAACTTTGTTCTAAATACCATCCTATTATTAATAAATAATAATTGTTATTTGGAGCCCGTTAAATGATAAGATACCATGGTACCATGGTACCACTTATAATATATGGTTGAATTTAGAATGAAATGTACTTTCATATGCTTTGATAAAAATGGGAGGATGCTATTTGAAAAACAAAAGTTGGGGGTGGTTCTAAGGGGGTGGGTAAGCAAGGGGTGGTTTGGGATACGTGAATAAAAACTTCAACGGCTCCCATTTAAAGCTGTTTTTTGCAAAAAATTCTATCTTTTCAAATAACGGAGATATAGCTTGTCAAGAACCTGGTGGGACACCCGGTATACAAAATGTTTTGATGGTTTTTAGATAACACAGCCACCTACAAAAAAATCATGTGCCAGAGACTAGACTAACGCATTTCTATATTCTCGGGGTCGCTAGATAAGAATCTGACCTCCGAATTGCTCCATCAGGTCACAATTTTTTTCTACCCTTAAAAACATCTGAATTTAAGAAATTTTCTACACTTTTTTAAAGGTAGAAAAAATTGTGACCTGATGAAGCAATTTTGAGATCAGATTCGGTTTCAGCAATCCCGAAAATATAAAAATGCGTTAGTCTAGTCTCTGGAACATTAATTTTTTTTGGGTGATTTTGCACAGTTACCTACGGAATCGTTTGGGCCCCACCCCTCAACATTGTTTCTTTGTGAAAAAACAACCCTGATTTATTTTAGATTTTTTAAAAAATATTTAGAGATCGCGCCCGGTGCTTTTTTTTGAATAGAAAATTATGTAGGTTTTTATTTTTTAAGGGTATAAAAACTTTAATATTGTACGTTTATGGAACAAAAAAGTGTTTCTGAATAATAAGGAATATTCTCAATTTATATGCCCCTCTAGAAAAATAAAACGGCTTTTTTATGGAGTAAAAATGCTAAAAATTGACAAATGATGTTAATAAAGGCAAGAAAAAAAATGCACTTAAATTTTTTCCAAACAGTAATTTTTTTTCTAGGGTATTTTTTAATGTGGCCGAATCAGGGTTTATATTAACTTTTTAAATAATAAAAGATAAAAAATGCATTAAATTGCAATAATATATATTTGTAGTAAATGAATAAAAAATGTTTTCAAAATGCCTTGTTATGTAATAAACACATTAAATATTTTTCTTTTCAAAAAAAAGTTTGGACGCATCCAATTAAGGTTTCACGATGACGTAAAACCTTAATTTATTTTTAAAAATCTGAAAAAAAAAACGGGAACACCCAGTTATAAAAATAAACACATTTCAAAGCAATTTGTGCATATTATTATGCTTTTTGGCCAAATATAATCTGTTTTATCGAAATAGTGATTTTTTTACATTTTATGAGATTTCTGATTTTTTTTAGACATCCTTTCTTAAAAAATAAATAAAAAAATAAATATGGTACTTATCAATGAATTTCTAAAAAAAATGACCCATGAGAAAAATTTAGTAAGTAACTTTTTCTGTAGCATGTAGCCATTTTTTCAAAAAGAGTTGTTTTCTGAATATACCCTTATTATTTCCCTTCCTAAAATCGCCTGATTTTAACGTTAACATGTTTTCTCTCTTAAAAAACCGCCGGGCGCGACCTCTAAATGTTCTTTTAAAAATCTGAAAAATAAACAGATTATTTTCTACACTTAAAAACATCTGAATTTAAGGAATTTTCGCAACCTTTTTTTAAGGTAGAAAAAAATTGTGACCCGGTGAAGCAATTCTGAGGTCAGATTCGGTTTCAGCGACTCCGAAAATATAAAAATGCGTTGGTCTAGTCTCTGGCACATGAATTTTTTTACCCTTAAAAACATATGAATTTAAGAAATTTTCGATACTTTTTTAAAGGTAGAAAAAATTGTGTCCTGATGAATCAATATAAAAATATAAAAATGCGTCGGTCTCTCTGGCACATGATTTTTTTTTGGGTGGCTGTGTAATTCAAGGACGCTGATACCGAATCCGGTGGGTGCCACGTCGTATCTGTTGAGAAATTTAAGATAATTGAGGTCAAAGCCATCTATTAACCAAATACGATTTTTATTTTACAAAATAATGTTTTTTGTTATATGAAAATTATGCTAATGGTTTTTAAATATTTTGGATGCGCTGAATTCGAATTCGGTGGATTCAACCTCTTAACTATTAAGAAAATTCATATAAATTAAGTCAAATCCTTCTTCCACGAACTAATATGTTTTTGTATCACAGAACCGCATTTTTTCATTGTATGCAAAATATTTTGATGGTTTTTAGATAATTTGTGTATGCTGAATCCAAATTCAGTGGTGCCACTGTAAATCAGCCCGCCGCGATTGAAAGGAAACGTCAACTGTCAGACCTGCCCCACCAGGAAGTGGCGTACAACAATCAACGGTATTCGTCTGTCGCCCCGCAGACATGAACTCTGTCACATCCTAGTCATTATTGTACCTGCCTTTTAAATATTAATAAGTGAACAATAGATATATAAAAGGTTTTTTATACCGTTTCATTCAACCACCTCGTAGATTTATTTTATTGGCGACAGAGGTAAAACAGGTGGTTACGCGGAAAAGTGTATCTAAAAAGTGTTCACGTGGCATTTTTTTTTAGTAGCGGTTAATTTTTTTATCGGGTTTCAACGGTTTTTCAACGTGAATAGTAAAGATGGCTGACCATAAATTTGCTGAATTTGATGGACAAGAAGATTGGGTTATATAGCGAACGTTTGGTTCAATATTTTGCAGCCTTAGATCTAAAAGACAAAAACGGAAAGGTATGTTACTCAGAAGTATAGGATCACACACCTATAAGCTACTTCATCCAGATAACCCGAAAAATAAAACGTATGCAGAATTAACTAAGTTAATGAATGTATTTTTGTATAGAAGTGAATGGTTGGTACGAAAGAAGAAGGTTCTATGAACAACACGAATCCATTGCTAAAGTTAAAAGTTTAGCTGTTAATTATAATTTCGGACAAAATGGAACGTATATGTTACGTAATAAATTTATTGTTGGACTAAAGAAGGGTCTCATTTTTCATAAAATTTGTGAAATGTCACTGGATGTTGCTTTAGAAGATGTCAAAAATGCTACTATAGAAAAAGAAAGTTCTATGAAAAAAGTTGCAGAAAATGGGGTAAATTTTTTGTCAATAAAGGAGGTCAATATCAACAACGTAGAAGATCAGTTTCCCGTCCAGAAGGCAGTAGAAGATACCGTTTCAGATCCAGGTCTAAAATCCTGAATTTCAAGATAAAGGAGTCAACGTGGCCACCGCAATTCATCAAATAGGGAATGGACCAACGTCAGATGTCATAAATGCAACAAGATGGGGCATATCTCTAAATTTTGTGGTAAATCGGTGAATTTTGTGGACTCTGAAAGGCATGTAGACTTTAGATTTTAATAATAAGGATGACTGACCCAGAAAACCAAAATAGTACGAAACTAGTGCACTAGTTGCGAGCTATTTTTATGTGTCTAGAAACATCCATAAAATGTCCCCAAATGCACACAACTAGTCCTAATACTCTAGCTCGCATTTTTATTCCTATTTTTTTATCCATTTAGAAACCTAGAATAGCATGCTATTTTCGACATATAATAGATCGAAAATATCGACCTAACATAGCACGTGAATAGTATGCTATTTTTAATCCAAATAAGGTTAAAAATAGCATGCTATTTATGACCTAAATTAGCTCGAAACTATCATGCTATTTTCTACCAGTTTAGCAGTATATTTTTTATCTAAATTAGGGTTAAAAATAGCATGCTATTTATGACCTAAATTAGCTCAAAAATAGCATGCTATTTTCTACCTAGTTATTGGATGGTTTACCCACCCTATAAAAAATGTCTTATTGAAACTTATTAAAACACATTCAGACGATTCCAAATACGTATTAAAAAGTAATTTCAGACGATTCCAAATACGTATTAAAAATTACTTTTTAATACGTATTTGGAATCGTCTGTATGTGTTTCAATATAAATTTTTTATTGGCAGTTAAGACTAAATTAACTAAGAATTTCACCATTGATATGTCATAATTAGTTGACACATTTCATTTCTTTAGTCAAATTCTCAGTCAGTGTTAATGAGTGGGTAAGTCAACCTTTTATTTTCGATTCAAATTGCGATATGAAAAAATGCCCATTTCCACAAAATAAGATAAATATTTTCCAATCGGGAGAGAATATCTAGAATATACTTGGTAAATGGAAATTTTCTTAAAATGACTGTATTCTTTAGATGCTGATTCTTATAATTATTAGATCCACCATGCTTCTCGACCTATTCTAGAATAATAACTTGGACACTATATTTTAGCAAAACTTAATTTTATTTATTTTTTTATATTCAATATAAAATATATAAATTTTAGATTTTATAATTAATCACATATTTATTTTTTATTTAAATTTTATATTTACTAGTTACCTATATTTGACAATATCATTCATATCTATAATATAAGATATTTTAATTATTATTTATAATATTATTATACTGTACTGAGAATTCGTTACCGTAGTAAATACTAAACATTTTTGCATATATGAAACCCCACGAAAGTTTATGTAACACTCACTGGTTGTTATAGTAATACTTAACTTTGTTATAGTTTTGATAACCAGTAGATGTTTATTATATTTTCGTTTATTTGGTTTTTTAATACCTTTGTACCGGCCACCATAGGTCTTTTGTCCGGAATATTTATTACTCGAAACTGAATCGGCCATATTTCCAACTGTTTGCTTTTTTGACTCGATGCACCATCTGTACTGAATTCAAAAGTTGGGGTATCAGGTATTTTTGTTATTTCTAATTTGTTTAATTTTTCTAAGCGGCGGTACAGATTTTATGTTTTTTGAGCTTCTAGGTGTATGTAGCAGTGTTCTGGCATCATTAGGTAATAATCTGTGGCATGGATGTGTACGTAATAACTGTAAAATGGTATTTATTTGTATCACAGCAGACTTTAGGCAATTGTTGTTGAAAATTTAAATTTTCACATTCATGTTGTTCCTCACTGCCATCACTTTCGCTTTCACTGGTATTTTCACTGGTATTTTCACTGGTATTTTCACTGATATTTTCACTGGTATTTTCACTCTAATTTTCACTCTCATTTTCACTATTACTTCTGCTTTCACCACTTAACAGCTCACTTCTAACACTCCTGTATTCTTCTGAAACGTTACTGCATTCACCGAGGTCACTTTTACTTTTGTTCGGCACTTCTTTATTTCTTAAAAAAAGCTAAATAATCAAACTGCCTTTTCTTTCGTCGATTTTGTTGTCTTTTGAAAAGACCTGAGAAGAACATAATGCGTAGATTCGCGACGCCGCACACAGGTAAAAAAATCCAAAAAAAACGGAAAAAAATCATGAAGCCTCGAAAGTTGTATATTTATAAACCTTATAGTGTCCTCTAAATGATGTATATTCATTTTTTTGAAAATGTTTGCGTTCTTAAAAAATTAAATTTAAGTGGCACATTGCATATACAATATCTTACACTTTTTACAATTTTTTTTTAGGGCTGTATTTTTTAAATTTTAAAATATAGTATAGTATAGTATATTTGGGGTATTAAATCATAGAAAGGTATTATCTCCATGTTCGAACGCGTCATGTCGCGTCCGGAAGCGTCAGGTAAAAAAAATTAAATTTTTGGAAAAAAATCAGATTTGATTTCTTTTGTATATTTTTAAGTTTAAAACAATGAAATGAACCTAAACAATAGAAAACTACTAAAATATTCAAATTTTTCAATTTTTTTAAATGGCGTCTTTTTTATTTTAGTTCTTTTAACAGCCTAATTTGCGGTTGAAAAAAAAACTTTTTCGGTCAATTATGTAATTTTTTATACTGAATTTGAATCTGAATAAAAAACACCCCCATTCCATTAAAAATTTTTAAGTTATCCCCTCTCCCGCCTAAGGGTGTGGATGAAAAAAAATCTCCTTTGATAAAAAGTCCCCCTTGATATTGAAGCTTAGTACCAAATTTCAAAAACCTATCTTATACGGTTTCTGAGATATCGACTTTTAACCTTTTAAATGGCCCACCCGGTATGCAGTGTGCCACTTAAATTTAATTTTTAAGACCGCAAACATTTTCAAAAAAATGTATATACATCATTTAGAGGACACAAGGCCGTAAACATTTTCAAAAAAATATATTCAAATCATTTAGAGGACACTATAAGGTTTATAAATATTCAACATTCGACGCTTCATGATTTTTGTCCGTTTTTTTTTTTTTTTGGTATTTTTTACCTGTGTGCTTTTGTGTATTCATTCTGATAACTCGAGTAATACTAAACTTCTGTTAAGAAAAAAGAAACAAAACAAAAATATTTGCTTGCATTTGGTGCGAAAAATAGAAGCATTATTAGAGTGCTAAATTGAGGCGATATAAGCAGTATATTTTGGACCTAAAATAGTTCATTTATAGCATGTTCTCAATTAAACCAATATTGACTATATTTTCGACATAAAGTTGATCATTGTTAGGTCGTCCTAAATTTAATCAAATAAAAGCGTATATTATCGACCTAAAATAGTTTATTAATTTACCGTCTAAAACTAGGGAACTGTCTGTCTGTCTGTCTGTCTGTCTGTCTGTCTGTCTGTCTGTCTGTCTGTCTGTCTGTCTGTCTGTCTGTCTGTCTGTCTGTCTGTCTGTCTGTCTGTCTGTCTGTCTGTCTGTCTGTCTGTCTGTCTGTCTGTCTGTCTGTCTGTCTGTCTGTCTGTCTGTCTGTCTGTCTGTCTGTCTGTCTGTCTGTCTGTCTGTCTGTCTGTCTGTCTGTCTGTCTGTCTGTCTGTCTGTCTGTCTGTCTGTCTGTCTGTCTGTCTGTCTGTCTGTCTGTCTGTCTGTCTGTCTGTCTGTCTGTCTGTCTGTCTGTCTGTCTGTCTGTCTGTCTGTCTGTCTGTCTGTCTGTCTGTCTGTCTGTCTGTCTGTCTGTCTGTCTGTCTGTCTGTCTGTCTGTCTGTCTGTCTGTCTGTCTGTCTGTCTGTCTGTCTGTCTGTCTGTCTGTCTGTCTGTCTGTCTGTCTGTCTGTCTGTCTGTCTGTCTGTCTGTCTGTCTGTCTGTCTGTCTGTCTGTCTGTCTGTCTGTCTGTCTGTCTGTCTGTCTGTCTGTCTGTCTGTCTGTCTGTCTGTCTGTCTGTCTGTCTGTCTGTCTGTCTGTCTGTCTGTCTGTCTGTCTGTCTGTCTGTCTGTCTGTCTGTCTGTCTGTCTGTCTGTCTGTCTGTCTGTCTGTCTGTCTGTCTGTCTGTCTGTCTGTCTGTCTGTCTGTCTGTCTGTCTGTCTGTCTGTCTGTCTGTCTGTCTGTCTGTCTGTCTGTCTGTCTGTCTGTCTGTCTGTCTGTCTGTCTGTCTGTCTGTCTGTCTGTCTGTCTGTCTGTCTGTCTGTCTGTCTGTCTGTCTGTCTGTCTGTCTGTCTGTCTGTCTGTCTGTCTGTCTGTCTGTCTGTCTGTCTGTCTGTCTGTCTGTCTGTCTGTCTGTCTGTCTGTCTGTCTGTCTGTCTGTCTGTCTGTCTGTCTGTCTGTCTGTCTGTCTGTCTGTCTGTCTGTCTGTCTGTCTGTCTGTCTGTCTGTCTGTCTGTCTGTCTGTCTGTCTGTCTGTCTGTCTGTCTGTCTGTCTGTCTGTCTGTCTGTCTGTCTGTCTGTCTGTCTGTCTGTCTGTCTGTCTGTCTGTCTGTCTGTCTGTCTGTCTGTCTGTCTGTCTGTCTGTCTGTCTGTCTGTCTGTCTGTCTGTCTGTCTGTCTGTCTGTCTGTCTGTCTGTCTGTCTGTCTGTCTGTCTGTCTGTCTGTCTGTCTGTCTGTCTGTCTGTCTGTCTGTCTGTCTGTCTGTCTGTCTGTCTGTCTGTCTGTCTGTCTGTCTGTCTGTCTGTCTGTCTGTCTGTCTGTCTGTCTGTCTGTCTGTCTGTCTGTCTGTCTGTCTGTCTGTCTGTCTGTCTGTCTGTCTGTCTGTCTGTCTGTCTGTCTGTCTGTCTGTCTGTCTGTCTGTCGGTCTGTCGGTCTGTCGGTCTGTCGGTCTGTCGGTCTGTCGGTCTGTCGGTCTGTCGGTCTGTCGGTCTGTCGGTCTGTCGGTCTGTCGGTCTGTCGGTCTGTCGGTCTGTCGGTCTGTCGGTCTGTCGGTCTGTCGGTCTGTCGGTCTGTCGGTCTGTCGGTCTGTCGGTCTGTCGGTCTGTCGGTCTGTCGGTCTGTCGGTCTGTCGGTCTGTCGGTCTGTCGGTCTGTCGGTCTGTCGGTCTGTCGGTCTGTCGGTCTGTCGGTCTGTCGGTCTGTCGGTCTGTCGGTCTGTCGGTCTGTCGGTCTGTCGGTCTGTCGGTCTGTCGGTCTGTCGGTCTGTCGGTCTGTCGGTCTGTCGGTCTGTCGGTCTGTCGGTCTGTCGGTCTGTCGGTCTGTCGGTCTGTCGGTCTGTCGGTCTGTCGGTCTGTCGGTCTGTCGGTCTGTCGGTCTGTCGGTCTGTCGGTCTGTCGGTCTGTCGGTCTGTCGGTCTGTCGGTCTGTCGGTCTGTCGGTCTGTCGGTCTGTCGGTCTGTCGGTCTGTCGGTCTGTCGGTCTGTCGGTCTGTCGGTCTGTCGGTCTGTCGGTCTGTCGGTCTGTCGGTCTGTCGGTCTGTCGGTCTGTCGGTCTGTCGGTCTGTCGGTCTGTCGGTCTGTCGGTCTGTCGGTCTGTCGGTCTGTCGGTCTGTCGGTCTGTCGGTCTGTCGGTCTGTCGGTCTGTCGGTCTGTCGGTCTGTCGGTCTGTCGGTCTGTCGGTCTGTCGGTCTGTCGGTCTGTCGGTCTGTCGGTCTGTCGGTCTGTCGGTCTGTCGGTCTGTCGGTCTGTCGGTCTGTCGGTCTGTCGGTCTGTCGGTCTGTCGGTCTGTCGGTCTGTCGGTCTGTCGGTCTGTCGGTCTGTCGGTCTGTCGGTCTGTCGGTCTGTCGGTCTGTCGGTCTGTCGGTCTGTCGGTCTGTCGGTCTGTCGGTCTGTCGGTCTGTCGGTCTGTCGGTCTGTCGGTCTGTCGGTCTGTCGGTCTGTCGGTCTGTCGGTCTGTCGGTCTGTCGGTCTGTCGGTCTGTCGGTCTGTCGGTCTGTCGGTCTGTCGGTCTGTCGGTCTGTCGGTCTGTCGGTCTGTCGGTCTGTCGGTCTGTCGGTCTGTCGGTCTGTCGGTCTGTCGGTCTGTCGGTCTGTCGGTCTGTCGGTCTGTCGGTCTGTCGGTCTGTCGGTCTGTCGGTCTGTCGGTCTGTCGGTCTGTCGGTCTGTCGGTCTGTCGGTCTGTCGGTCTGTCGGTCTGTCGGTCTGTCGGTCTGTCGGTCTGTCGGTCTGTCGGTCTGTCGGTCTGTCGGTCTGTCGGTCTGTCGGTCTGTCGGTCTGTCGGTCTGTCGGTCTGTCGGTCTGTCTGTCTGTCTGTCTGTCTGTCTGTCTGTCTGTCTGTCTGTCTGTCTGTCTGTCTGTCTGTCTGTCTGTCTGTCTGTCTGTCTGTCTGTCTGTCTGTCTGTCTGTCTGTCTGTCTGTCTGTCTGTCTGTCTGTCTGTCTGTCTGTCTGTCTGTCTGTCTGTCTGTCTGTCTGTCTGTCTGTCTGTCTGTCTGTCTGTCTGTCTGTCTGTCTGTCTGTCTGTCTGTCTGTCTGTCTGTCTGTCTGTCTGTCTGTCTGTCTGTCTGTCTGTCTGTCTGTCTGTCTGTCTGTCTGTCTGTCTGTCTGTCTGTCTGTCTGTCTGTCTGTCTGTCTGTCTGTCTGTCTGTCTGTCTGTCTGTCTGTCTGTCTGTCTGTCTGTCTGTCTGTCTGTCTGTCTGTCTGTCTGTCTGTCTGTCTGTCTGTCTGTCTGTCTGTCTGTCTGTCTGTCTGTCTGTCTGTCTGTCTGTCTGTCTGTCTGTCTGTCTGTCTGTCTGTCTGTCTGTCTGTCTGTCTGTCTGTCTGTCTGTCTGTCTGTCTGTCTGTCTGTCTGTCTGTCTGTCTGTCTGTCTGTCTGTCTGTCTGTCTGTCTGTCTGTCTGTCTGTCTGTCTGTCTGTCTGTCTGTCTGTCTGTCTGTCTGTCTGTCTGTCTGTCTGTCTGTCTGTCTGTCTGTCTGTCTGTCTGTCTGTCTGTCTGTCTGTCTGTCTGTCTGTCTGTCTGTCTGTCTGTCTGTCTGTCTGTCTGTCTGTCTGTCTGTCTGTCTGTCTGTCTGTCTGTCTGTCTGTCTGTCTGTCTGTCTGTCTGTCTGTCTGTCTGTCTGTCTGTCTGTCTGTCTGTCTGTCTGTCTGTCTGTCTGTCTGTCTGTCTGTCTGTCTGTCTGTCTGTCTGTCTGTCTGTCTGTCTGTCTGTCTGTCTGTCTGTCTGTCTGTCTGTCTGTCTGTCTGTCTGTCTGTCTGTCTGTCTGTCTGTCTGTCTGTCTGTCTGTCTGTCTGTCTGTCTGTCTGTCTGTCTGTCTGTCTGTCTGTCTGTCTGTCTGTCTGTCTGTCTGTCTGTCTGTCTGTCTGTCTGTCTGTCTGTCTGTCTGTCTGTCTGTCTGTCTGTCTGTCTGTCTGTCTGTCTGTCTGTCTGTCTGTCTGTCTGTCTGTCTGTCTGTCTGTCTGTCTGTCTGTCTGTCTGTCTGTCTGTCTGTCTGTCTGTCTGTCTGTCTGTCTGTCTGTCTGTCTGTCTGTCTGTCTGTCTGTCTGTCTGTCTGTCTGTCTGTCTGTCTGTCTGTCTGTCTGTCTGTCTGTCTGTCTGTCTGTCTGTCTGTCTGTCTGTCTGTCTGTCTGTCTGTCTGTCTGTCTGTCTGTCTGTCTGTCTGTCTGTCTGTCTGTCTGTCTGTCTGTCTGTCTGTCTGTCTGTCTGTCTGTCTGTCTGTCTGTCTGTCTGTCTGTCTGTCTGTCTGTCTGTCTGTCTGTCTGTCTGTCTGTCTGTCTGTCTGTCTGTCTGTCTGTCTGTCTGTCTGTCTGTCTGTCTGTCTGTCTGTCTGTCTGTCTGTCTGTCTGTCTGTCTGTCTGTCTGTCTGTCTGTCTGTCTGTCTGTCTGTCTGTCTGTCTGTCTGTCTGTCTGTCTGTCTGTCTGTCTGTCTGTCTGTCTGTCTGTCTGTCTGTCTGTCTGTCTGTCTGTCTGTCTGTCTGTCTGTCTGTCTGTCTGTCTGTCTGTCTGTCTGTCTGTCTGTCTGTCTGTCTGTCTGTCTGTCTGTCTGTCTGTCTGTCTGTCTGTCTGTCTGTCTGTCTGTCTGTCTGTCTGTCTGTCTGTCTGTCTGTCTGTCTGTCTGTCTGTCTGTCTGTCTGTCTGTCTGTCTGTCTGTCTGTCTGTCTGTCTGTCTGTCTGTCTGTCTGTCTGTCTGTCTGTCTGTCTGTCTGTCTGTCTGTCTGTCTGTCTGTCTGTCTGTCTGTCTGTCTGTCTGTCTGTCTGTCTGTCTGTCTGTCTGTCTGTCTGTCTGTCTGTCTGTCTGTCTGTCTGTCTGTCTGTCTGTCTGTCTGTCTGTCTGTCTGTCTGTCTGTCTGTCTGTCTGTCTGTCTGTCTGTCTGTCTGTCTGTCTGTCTGTCTGTCTGTCTGTCTGTCTGTCTGTCTGTCTGTCTGTCTGTCTGTCTGTCTGTCTGTCTGTCTGTCTGTCTGTCTGTCTGTCTGTCTGTCTGTCTGTCTGTCTGTCTGTCTGTCTGTCTGTCTGTCTGTCTGTCTGTCTGTCTGTCTGTCTGTCTGTCTGTCTGTCTGTCTGTCTGTCTGTCTGTCTGTCTGTCTGTCTGTCTGTCTGTCTGTCTGTCTGTCTGTCTGTCTGTCTGTCTGTCTGTCTGTCTGTCTGTCTGTCTGTCTGTCTGTCTGTCTGTCTGTCTGTCTGTCTGTCTGTCTGTCTGTCTGTCTGTCTGTCTGTCTGTCTGTCTGTCTGTCTGTCTGTCTGTCTGTCTGTCTGTCTGTCTGTCTGTCTGTCTGTCTGTCTGTCTGTCTGTCTGTCTGTCTGTCTGTCTGTCTGTCTGTCTGTCTGTCTGTCTGTCTGTCTGTCTGTCTGTCTGTCTGTCTGTCTGTCTGTCTGTCTGTCTGTCTGTCTGTCTGTCTGTCTGTCTGTCTGTCTGTCTGTCTGTCTGTCTGTCTGTCTGTCTGTCTGTCTGTCTGTCTGTCTGTCTGTCTGTCTGTCTGTCTGTCTGTCTGTCTGTCTGTCTGTCTGTCTGTCTGTCTGTCTGTCTGTCTGTCTGTCTGTCTGTCTGTCTGTCTGTCTGTCTGTCTGTCTGTCTGTCTGTCTGTCTGTCTGTCTGTCTGTCTGTCTGTCTGTCTGTCTGTCTGTCTGTCTGTCTGTCTGTCTGTCTGTCTGTCTGTCTGTCTGTCTGTCTGTCTGTCTGTCTGTCTGTCTGTCTGTCTGTCTGTCTGTCTGTCTGTCTGTCTGTCTGTCTGTCTGTCTGTCTGTCTGTCTGTCTGTCTGTCTGTCTGTCTGTCTGTCTGTCTGTCTGTCTGTCTGTCTGTCTGTCTGTCTGTCTGTCTGTCTGTCTGTCTGTCTGTCTGTCTGTCTGTCTGTCTGTCTGTCTGTCTGTCTGTCTGTCTGTCTGTCTGTCTGTCTGTCTGTCTGTCTGTCTGTCTGTCTGTCTGTCTGTCTGTCTGTCTGTCTGTCTGTCTGTCTGTCTGTCTGTCTGTCTGTCTGTCTGTCTGTCTGTCTGTCTGTCTGTCTGTCTGTCTGTCTGTCTGTCTGTCTGTCTGTCTGTCTGTCTGTCTGTCTGTCTGTCTGTCTGTCTGTCTGTCTGTCTGTCTGTCTGTCTGTCTGTCTGTCTGTCTGTCTGTCTGTCTGTCTGTCTGTCTGTCTGTCTGTCTGTCTGTCTGTCTGTCTGTCTGTCTGTCTGTCTGTCTGTCTGTCTGTCTGTCTGTCTGTCTGTCTGTCTGTCTGTCTGTCTGTCTGTCTGTCTGTCTGTCTGTCTGTCTGTCTGTCTGTCTGTCTGTCTGTCTGTCTGTCTGTCTGTCTGTCTGTCTGTCTGTCTGTCTGTCTGTCTGTCTGTCTGTCTGTCTGTCTGTCTGTCTGTCTGTCTGTCTGTCTGTCTGTCTGTCTGTCTGTCTGTCTGTCTGTCTGTCTGTCTGTCTGTCTGTCTGTCTGTCTGTCTGTCTGTCTGTCTGTCTGTCTGTCTGTCTGTCTGTCTGTCTGTCTGTCTGTCTGTCTGTCTGTCTGTCTGTCTGTCTGTCTGTCTGTCTGTCTGTCTGTCTGTCTGTCTGTCTGTCTGTCTGTCTGTCTGTCTGTCTGTCTGTCTGTCTGTCTGTCTGTCTGTCTGTCTGTCTGTCTGTCTGTCTGTCTGTCTGTCTGTCTGTCTGTCTGTCTGTCTGTCTGTCTGTCTGTCTGTCTGTCTGTCTGTCTGTCTGTCTGTCTGTCTGTCTGTCTGTCTGTCTGTCTGTCTGTCTGTCTGTCTGTCTGTCTGTCTGTCTGTCTGTCTGTCTGTCTGTCTGTCTGTCTGTCTGTCTGTCTGTCTGTCTGTCTGTCTGTCTGTCTGTCTGTCTGTCTGTCTGTCTGTCTGTCTGTCTGTCTGTCTGTCTGTCTGTCTGTCTGTCTGTCTGTCTGTCTGTCTGTCTGTCTGTCTGTCTGTCTGTCTGTCTGTCTGTCTGTCTGTCTGTCTGTCTGTCTGTCTGTCTGTCTGTCTGTCTGTCTGTCTGTCTGTCTGTCTGTCTGTCTGTCTGTCTGTCTGTCTGTCTGTCTGTCTGTCTGTCTGTCTGTCTGTCTGTCTGTCTGTCTGTCTGTCTGTCTGTCTGTCTGTCTGTCTGTCTGTCTGTCTGTCTGTCTGTCTGTCTGTCTGTCTGTCTGTCTGTCTGTCTGTCTGTCTGTCTGTCTGTCTGTCTGTCTGTCTGTCTGTCTGTCTGTCTGTCTGTCTGTCTGTCTGTCTGTCTGTCTGTCTGTCTGTCTGTCTGTCTGTCTGTCTGTCTGTCTGTCTGTCTGTCTGTCTGTCTGTCTGTCTGTCTGTCTGTCTGTCTGTCTGTCTGTCTGTCTGTCTGTCTGTCTGTCTGTCTGTCTGTCTGTCTGTCTGTCTGTCTGTCTGTCTGTCTGTCTGTCTGTCTGTCTGTCTGTCTGTCTGTCTGTCTGTCTGTCTGTCTGTCTGTCTGTCTGTCTGTCTGTCTGTCTGTCTGTCTGTCTGTCTGTCTGTCTGTCTGTCTGTCTGTCTGTCTGTCTGTCTGTCTGTCTGTCTGTCTGTCTGTCTGTCTGTCTGTCTGTCTGTCTGTCTGTCTGTCTGTCTGTCTGTCTGTCTGTCTGTCTGTCTGTCTGTCTGTCTGTCTGTCTGTCTGTCTGTCTGTCTGTCTGTCTGTCTGTCTGTCTGTCTGTCTGTCTGTCTGTCTGTCTGTCTGTCTGTCTGTCTGTCTGTCTGTCTGTCTGTCTGTCTGTCTGTCTGTCTGTCTGTCTGTCTGTCTGTCTGTCTGTCTGTCTGTCTGTCTGTCTGTCTGTCTGTCTGTCTGTCTGTCTGTCTGTCTGTCTGTCTGTCTGTCTGTCTGTCTGTCTGTCTGTCTGTCTGTCTGTCTGTCTGTCTGTCTGTCTGTCTGTCTGTCTGTCTGTCTGTCTGTCTGTCTGTCTGTCTGTCTGTCTGTCTGTCTGTCTGTCTGTCTGTCTGTCTGTCTGTCTGTCTGTCTGTCTGTCTGTCTGTCTGTCTGTCTGTCTGTCTGTCTGTCTGTCTGTCTGTCTGTCTGTCTGTCTGTCTGTTTTTGCCTTAACAAAGTTGATGGAATCGAAGAACAGCGGACTCAAAAGGGACAATGTGCTGGATGTTATGTCAAGTATGCATACTCTTATTCAGAAATTGAATGCAGCCATTACAGACGTCTATGGAGAGCTTGTGTGCCAGGTTTTAAGTAATCAAGGTAACTTGTTACAAGAAATCAAACAAATTAAGAACAACAAAGTGTAATACAAGACGCAGCCATTGCTGACTTTAAAAATGTACTGCAATCCAATACTGTTGCTGCACCTGCGTATAGCCAAATTGCCGCCAAGAACGCCGTTTCCAAAGTAACTATGCCCACCGGTAAGAACGCCATTCCTAAGAAAACCTATCGAGTTCTTTTAAAATCAGAAGACCCAAATATCACTGCTGACCAGCTTAAAGATAAAGTTATGAAAGGTATCGTACCAAGCAGGCTAGGACTAGACAGGCCAAGAATATACAAGAATAGAGATGGTGTAGTAATTGAGGCTGAAAACGACAAAAGGGCTGAAATTTTACAAGCACAAGAACTAAAGGAACTTAAAGTCCAGGCGTCAAAATTGGATAAACTAAAGCCCAGATTAGCCATTTTTAACATTCCAGTGAGTATTTCAGAAGGGGATCTAGAAGCAGCAGTTATGGCAGAAAATTTTTCAGACGTGAACATTGGCTCGATTAAACCTATCTACAAGTTCGGCAAAAGAGACAAGCACTACGTTCACTGGGTGGTGGAGGCTGATCCCGGTGCAAGAGTTGCACTTGTTGCTCGTGGTAAAATTGGTTTGCAGTGGCACACTTGCGAAGTAAAAGATCATGTTCGTATTTCACAATGCTACAGGTGCTTAAAATTTGGACACATTGCTTCCAAATGTGACCCTGATAAACATGATCCTGCCTGCCGTTATTGTTTAGATAAGCATGAGTTCAAATACTGTCCAAAGAAAGATAAGCCTGAGGAAGCCCACTGTACTCTCTGCACGGCTTATAACAATAACAAAAATGTTAGAGACGACGTTAAGCATGTAGCAGGCTCGGTCAAATGCTCAGTGATGAAAAGGAGGTTGCAGGAACAAGTAGAAAATACCAATTACGGAACTGATTGAACACAGATCCACCCGGGCAGGAATTCTGAAGATGGGTCAAATCAACTTACAGAAATCTAAAGTTGCTACCTCTAATATTATCACTACTGAAATTGACATGGGGCTAGACATCCTCTTGGTACAGGAGCCATATAGAACCAGAGGCTCAAGCGGAAAGTTCTATATCCCCAACTGTACAAACTATAAAGTATTTGCAAGTACAGACAACGATTTTAGAGCGGCTGTAATTATCTTCAACCCTACATTAGATGGTATTCTGGTGAGGCAACACACTTCGAATAAGCAATGTGTTGTCAGAATTAAGTGCGCAGATTCTAATCTCACAGTTATTTCAGCTTACTGGCCACCTATCAATAGTGAAAGAGATATTTCACCTAATTTAGAAAACTTAAAAGAGGCACTTAACGTAACGACTGACTCACTTATTCTAATTGGTGTTGACAGTAATGCTAGAAATAGGTTATGGCACTCAGAATTAAACGATACCAGAGGCGAAGAGGTTGCAAACGTGTTGGCAGAAAGAGATCTGCATATTGTCAATCAACCGGGATATGCTAGTACTTTTACAAATCATCGGGGAATAAGTAACATAGATGTTACAGCCACTACTGAATTAGGCCTACGTTACATTACCGATTGGAGAGTACATCCTGATAGTATGGGAAGCGACCATCGGCTTATTACGTATAGTCTAACTCTTAGCTCAATGGACGCTCGAAGGTATGTATGGGTTAGAAGTAAAACCAATCTCGATCGAAATCTGGCATTAGATATGGCTACACGTAGTTTAGAAGACCTAGAAGACAACATGATGCCTAGAAGTGCATTGTCACTGGATAGAGTCGCCGAAAGCTTTACTTCTTTGCTCACGAATATAGCAGATACGTGCTTTCGCCGAAGAAAACTCTTTGTATGCAAACCTTCTTGGTGGAATGATCAAACGGAGGAAAGCAAAAGTAAATTACATAGAGCTAGAAAAGCCTTTCAAAGAGCTGGGCCAAATGACAGAGTCAGACTTAGAGACGCTTACGAGCAAGCGAAAGAGTCACACTCAACAAAGATCGCAACTGTCCAACGTAAATCCTGGAACAACTTTGTGACAAACGAACTTAATACTTCTCCATGGAGCCTGCCGTACAAAATCGCTTCAAAGAAAAAGAGTTTTGGGACTGTCGAATCAACTGTTCAAGGTACAGATGGTAACTACACAATAAGTAGAGAAGACACCGCTACAGCAGTCATTGATAAGTTTGTAAAGGAAGACAACGAGGCAGAAGACACAGACCAACAAACAGAACAAAGATTAAGATCCAGATATATAACCACTAATGACACGGGTATTACAGAAGTGACTTCAGGTGAAATAGCCTATTACATAAGAAGCCTTAACAACAAAAAAGCACCAGGGCCTGATAATATTCCAGTTGTCCTACTTAAAGTGTTGTGTCCTATCATTGCTGAGTTTCTTGCAGAATTCTTTAATGATTGCTTAAAGTTTGGCTATTTTCCAAAAATATGGAAGAAGGGGAAAATAGTTATCATACGTAAAGCAGGTAGCAACAAGGCAGGATTAGACGGTTGTCGACCAATAACCCTACTCTCTTTTTTGGGCAAAATTCTTGAAAAAGTGATCAAATGAAGGCTTGAGGAGAATGACAATCTTTTTGGAGAAACCCAACATGGTTTCGTTCATGGTCGAAACACAATTAGTGCCTGCAATGCCACACTTAGTGCAATAGATGCCCAACCTCATAAATATAAGATTGTGGTTCTTTTGGACATTCAAGGAGCTTTCGACAACATCTGGTGGCCAACTATCATAAACTCTTTAGCTGATTCCAACATACCAAATCACATTCTAAAGATAATTAAGAGTTATTTTAAAGACCGCGTTTCGAGTTTGGTATATGGTGGTGTTGAGGTCTCCAAAAATGTTGAAAAGGGTTGTGGTCAAGGCTCGGTTATGGGTCCATCTCTCTGGAATTCAGGCTTGAAGAAACTGCTCAACATTGGTCTACAGTTTGGTGAACTAGTCGCATATGCCGATGACTTAGCTTATGTCGTGAGTGCTCCGACAAGGGAAACACTAGAATTCCGAGCGAATTCTGATCTCTTATTACCGACTGGGCAACCAACAATAAACTCGTTTTCTCTAAAGAAAAGTCCTGCTATCTACAATTCGGACTAAAATTATTGCGCAGTCCAGCAATAAGATTGTACGGGAGAATAATACAAAGGGTTGCTAGCGCAAGGTACCTTGGCTTTATTCTCGATACCAAACGGAACTTTGCCGCACACATTAAGCAAGCTACGGATAGAGCCAAAAGTACATTTCTAAAACTTAGAAGCCTCACTAAATTCCTGTACAATCCTCCAGAGAACGCGCTTAGGACTATATATGAGAGTGTGACAATTCCGATGGTCAACTACGGTTATGAAATTTGGGAAAACTATTCGTTTTACGTAAGGGCTAAGAGCTCGATAGATAGTGTCAGTGGTACTTGTGCCAGAGTAATTGCCGGAACCTACAACTCGACTTCTTACCATGCTGCATGTGTTCTAGCCAAAATTCCTCCTTTATCCATAAAGCTACAGGAGCTCAAAGCGAAAAGAGATCTCAGACGTGGATTAAACGCCAGTCACGGCGAACTTGAACTGGAACCAGGCATTAATCGCAATGAGGCAAAAATACTACTAAACGCGGAGACATTAAGGTAGTGGCAACAAACCTGGGATGAAGTCGAACAAGGAAGAATCACATACGCTTTCTTCCCAAGCCTAGACAGGAGGTTTTGAAACAATTTTAATTTAGATAGGGAATTGGCACAGGTACTCACAGGACATGGGCACTTTAAAGCACATCTAAAACGAGTGGGAAAAGAAATTAGCGGTGACTGTGTTGAATGTAATCAGGAGGACAATCCTGTACATAGAATCCTAAGCTGCAGGACATTCGACGGACCACGTAATATCGTTCTTGATTTACTGGGAGATATAAGGATCGACACAATCGTGGAAGAACTTGCTGAACTGGATAGACTTGATCTGCTCAAACAGTTCATTGCAGAGAAATTTCGGGATAGATGAGAATAAGTTTGTGTATTTGTGCGTGTGTCTCATAGTTAGACAAAAGCAGAGTCAGTGTGTTAGTGTAACAAGTGCCGCGTGTTAAATATTTAAGTACAAAAAGTTGTGATGTGATAGACAGTGGTTCGAGTGCTTCTAGGATAGAGGGAGGGTTACGGTACCTCCCGCGGCTTCGCCGCAAATTCTTAAGCGGGTTAGGGCCTTCCTGAAGGTATTGTACCTACCTCGCTCAAATGTCACTTGTGTTATTAATAAAGGCTATGTGTTATTAAAAGCTGCAATGCAGCAAAAGGAAAGGGTTATAATTTTGCAGAGGACCGGTTAGACAGCTTCCCCTTTCCTTTTTTTTTTGTCTGTCTGTCTGTCTGTCTGTCTGTCTGTCTGTCTGTCTGTCTGTCTGTCTGTCTGTCTGTCTGTCTGTCTGTCTGTCTGTCTGTCTGTCTGTCTGTCTGTCTGTCTGTCTGTCTGTCTGTCTGTCTGTCTGTCTGTCTGTCTGTCTGTCTGTCTGTCTGTCTGTCTGTCTGTCTGTCTGTCTGTCTGTCTGTCTGTCTGTCTGTCTGTCTGTCTGTCTGTCTGTCTGTCTGTCTGTCTGTCTGTCTGTCTGTCTGTCTGTCTGTCAGTGGTTCGAGTGCTTCTAGGATAGAGGGAGGGTTACGGTACCTCCCGCGGCTTCGCCGCAAATTCTTAAGCGGGTTAGGGCCTTCCTGAAGGTATTGTACCTACCTCGCTCAAATGTCACTTGTGTCATTAATAAAGGCTATGTGTTATTAAAGCTGCAATGCAGCAAAAGGAAAGGGTTATAATTTTGCAGAGGACCGGGTAGACAGCTTCACTGCTATCCGGGGGTGGTTGGCCATCATGGTTCGCCATGGTGGGGTACCTTCAGTACTGGGCTCCCCCCTTTCCTTTTTTTTTTGTCTGTCTGTCTGTCTGTCTGTCTGTCTGTCTGTCTGTCTGTCTGTCTGTCTGTCTGTCTGTCTGTCTGTCTGTCTGTCTGTCTGTCTGTCTGTCTGTCTGTCTGTCTGTCTGTCTGTCTGTCTGTCTGTCTGTCTGTCTGTCTGTCTGTCTGTCTGTCTGTCTGTCTGTCTGTCTGTCTGTCTGTCTGTCTGTCTGTCTGTCTGTCTGTCTGTCTGTCTGTCTGTCTGTCTGTCTGTCTGTCTGTCTGTCTGTCTGTCTGTCTGTCTGTCTGTCTGTCTGTCTGTCTGTCTGTCTGTCTGTCTGTCTGTCTGTCTGTCTGTCTGTCTGTCTGTCTGTCTGTCTGTCTGTCTGTCTGTCTGTCTGTCTGTCTGTCTGTCTGTCTGTCTGTCTGTCTGTCTGTCTGTCTGTCTGTCTGTCTGTCTGTCTGTCTGTCTGTCTGTCTGTCTGTCTGTCTGTCTGTCTGTCTGTCTGTCTGTCTGTCTGTCTGTCTGTCTGTCTGTCTGTCTGTCTGTCTGTCTGTCTGTCTGTCTGTCTGTCTGTCTGTCTGTCTGTCTGTCTGTCTGTCTGTCTGTCTGTCTGTCTGTCTGTCTGTCTGTCTGTCTGTCTGTCTGTCTGTCTGTCTGTCTGTCTGTCTGTCTGTCTGTCTGTCTGTCTGTCTGTCTGTCTGTCTGTCTGTCTGTCTGTCTGTCTGTCTGTCTGTCTGTCTGTCTGTCTGTCTGTCTGTCTGTCTGTCTGTCTGTCTGTCTGTCTGTCTGTCTGTCTGTCTGTCTGTCTGTCTGTCTGTCTGTCTGTCTGTCTGTCTGTCTGTCTGTCTGTCTGTCTGTCTGTCTGTCTGTCTGTCTGTCTGTCTGTCTGTCTGTCTGTCTGTCTGTCTGTCTGTCTGTCTGTCTGTCTGTCTGTCTGTCTGTCTGTCTGTCTGTCTGTCTGTCTGTCTGTCTGTCTGTCTGTCTGTCTGTCTGTCTGTCTGTCTGTCTGTCTGTCTGTCTGTCTGTCTGTCTGTCTGTCTGTCTGTCTGTCTGTCTGTCTGTCTGTCTGTCTGTCTGTCTGTCTGTCTGTCTGTCTGTCTGTCTGTCTGTCTGTCTGTCTGTCTGTCTGTCTGTCTGTCTGTCTGTCTGTCTGTCTGTCTGTCTGTCTGTCTGTCTGTCTGTCTGTCTGTCTGTCTGTCTGTCTGTCTGTCTGTCTGTCTGTCTGTCTGTCTGTCTGTCTGTCTGTCTGTCTGTCTGTCTGTCTGTCTGTCTGTCTGTCTGTCTGTCTGTCTGTCTGTCTGTCTGTCTGTCTGTCTGTCTGTCTGTCTGTCTGTCTGTCTGTCTGTCTGTCTGTCTGTCTGTCTGTCTGTCTGTCTGTCTGTCTGTCTGTCTGTCTGTCTGTCTGTCTGTCTGTCTGTCTGTCTGTCTGTCTGTCTGTCTGTCTGTCTGTCTGTCTGTCTGTCTGTCTGTCTGTCTGTCTGTCTGTCTGTCTGTCTGTCTGTCTGTCTGTCTGTCTGTCTGTCTGTCTGTCTGTCTGTCTGTCTGTCTGTCTGTCTGTCTGTCTGTCTGTCTGTCTGTCTGTCTGTCTGTCTGTCTGTCTGTCTGTCTGTCTGTCTGTCTGTCTGTCTGTCTGTCTGTCTGTCTGTCTGTCTGTCTGTCTGTCTGTCTGTCTGTCTGTCTGTCTGTCTGTCTGTCTGTCTGTCTGTCTGTCTGTCTGTCTGTCTGTCTGTCTGTCTGTCTGTCTGTCTGTCTGTCTGTCTGTCTGTCTGTCTGTCTGTCTGTCTGTCTGTCTGTCTGTCTGTCTGTCTGTCTGTCTGTCTGTCTGTCTGTCTGTCTGTCTGTCTGTCTGTCTGTCTGTCTGTCTGTCTGTCTGTCTGTCTGTCTGTCTGTCTGTCTGTCTGTCTGTCTGTCTGTCTGTCTGTCTGTCTGTCTGTCTGTCTGTCTGTCTGTCTGTCTGTCTGTCTGTCTGTCTGTCTGTCTGTCTGTCTGTCTGTCTGTCTGTCTGTCTGTCTGTCTGTCTGTCTGTCTGTCTGTCTGTCTGTCTGTCTGTCTGTCGGTCTGTCGGTCTGTCGGTCTGTCGGTCTGTCGGTCTGTCGGTCTGTCGGTCTGTCGGTCTGTCGGTCTGTCGGTCTGTCGGTCTGTCGGTCTGTCGGTCTGTCGGTCTGTCGGTCTGTCGGTCTGTCGGTCTGTCGGTCTGTCGGTCTGTCGGTCTGTCGGTCTGTCGGTCTGTCGGTCTGTCGGTCTGTCGGTCTGTCGGTCTGTCGGTCTGTCGGTCTGTCGGTCTGTCGGTCTGTCGGTCTGTCGGTCTGTCGGTCTGTCGGTCTGTCGGTCTGTCGGTCTGTCGGTCTGTCGGTCTGTCGGTCTGTCGGTCTGTCGGTCTGTCGGTCTGTCGGTCTGTCGGTCTGTCGGTCTGTCGGTCTGTCGGTCTGTCGGTCTGTCGGTCTGTCGGTCTGTCGGTCTGTCGGTCTGTCGGTCTGTCGGTCTGTCGGTCTGTCGGTCTGTCGGTCTGTCGGTCTGTCGGTCTGTCGGTCTGTCGGTCTGTCGGTCTGTCGGTCTGTCGGTCTGTCGGTCTGTCGGTCTGTCGGTCTGTCGGTCTGTCGGTCTGTCGGTCTGTCGGTCTGTCGGTCTGTCGGTCTGTCGGTCTGTCGGTCTGTCGGTCTGTCGGTCTGTCGGTCTGTCGGTCTGTCGGTCTGTCGGTCTGTCGGTCTGTCGGTCTGTCGGTCTGTCGGTCTGTCGGTCTGTCGGTCTGTCGGTCTGTCGGTCTGTCGGTCTGTCGGTCTGTCGGTCTGTCGGTCTGTCGGTCTGTCGGTCTGTCGGTCTGTCGGTCTGTCGGTCTGTCGGTCTGTCGGTCTGTCGGTCTGTCGGTCTGTCGGTCTGTCGGTCTGTCGGTCTGTCGGTCTGTCGGTCTGTCGGTCTGTCGGTCTGTCGGTCTGTCGGTCTGTCGGTCTGTCGGTCTGTCGGTCTGTCGGTCTGTCGGTCTGTCGGTCTGTCGGTCTGTCGGTCTGTCGGTCTGTCGGTCTGTCGGTCTGTCGGTCTGTCGGTCTGTCGGTCTGTCGGTCTGTCGGTCTGTCGGTCTGTCGGTCTGTCGGTCTGTCGGTCTGTCGGTCTGTCGGTCTGTCGGTCTGTCGGTCTGTCGGTCTGTCGGTCTGTCGGTCTGTCGGTCTGTCGGTCTGTCGGTCTGTCGGTCTGTCGGTCTGTCGGTCTGTCGGTCTGTCGGTCTGTCGGTCTGTCGGTCTGTCGGTCTGTCGGTCTGTCGGTCTGTCGGTCTGTCGGTCTGTCGGTCTGTCGGTCTGTCGGTCTGTCGGTCTGTCGGTCTGTCGGTCTGTCGGTCTGTCGGTCTGTCGGTCTGTCGGTCTGTCGGTCTGTCGGTCTGTCGGTCTGTCGGTCTGTCGGTCTGTCGGTCTGTCGGTCTGTCGGTCTGTCGGTCTGTCGGTCTGTCGGTCTGTCGGTCTGTCGGTCTGTCGGTCTGTCGGTCTGTCGGTCTGTCGGTCTGTCGGTCTGTCTGTCTGTCTGTCTGTCTGTCTGTCTGTCTGTCTGTCTGTCTGTCTGTCTGTCTGTCTGTCTGTCTGTCTGTCTGTCTGTCTGTCTGTCTGTCTGTCTGTCTGTCTGTCTGTCTGTCTGTCTGTCTGTCTGTCTGTCTGTCTGTCTGTCTGTCTGTCTGTCTGTCTGTCTGTCTGTCTGTCTGTCTGTCTGTCTGTCTGTCTGTCTGTCTGTCTGTCTGTCTGTCTGTCTGTCTGTCTGTCTGTCTGTCTGTCTGTCTGTCTGTCTGTCTGTCTGTCTGTCTGTCTGTCTGTCTGTCTGTCTGTCTGTCTGTCTGTCTGTCTGTCTGTCTGTCTGTCTGTCTGTCTGTCTGTCTGTCTGTCTGTCTGTCTGTCTGTCTGTCTGTCTGTCTGTCTGTCTGTCTGTCTGTCTGTCTGTCTGTCTGTCTGTCTGTCTGTCTGTCTGTCTGTCTGTCTGTCTGTCTGTCTGTCTGTCTGTCTGTCTGTCTGTCTGTCTGTCTGTCTGTCTGTCTGTCTGTCTGTCTGTCTGTCTGTCTGTCTGTCTGTCTGTCTGTCTGTCTGTCTGTCTGTCTGTCTGTCTGTCTGTCTGTCTGTCTGTCTGTCTGTCTGTCTGTCTGTCTGTCTGTCTGTCTGTCTGTCTGTCTGTCTGTCTGTCTGTCTGTCTGTCTGTCTGTCTGTCTGTCTGTCTGTCTGTCTGTCTGTCTGTCTGTCTGTCTGTCTGTCTGTCTGTCTGTCTGTCTGTCTGTCTGTCTGTCTGTCTGTCTGTCTGTCTGTCTGTCTGTCTGTCTGTCTGTCTGTCTGTCTGTCTGTCTGTCTGTCTGTCTGTCTGTCTGTCTGTCTGTCTGTCTGTCTGTCTGTCTGTCTGTCTGTCTGTCTGTCTGTCTGTCTGTCTGTCTGTCTGTCTGTCTGTCTGTCTGTCTGTCTGTCTGTCTGTCTGTCTGTCTGTCTGTCTGTCTGTCTGTCTGTCTGTCTGTCTGTCTGTCTGTCTGTCTGTCTGTCTGTCTGTCTGTCTGTCTGTCTGTCTGTCTGTCTGTCTGTCTGTCTGTCTGTCTGTCTGTCTGTCTGTCTGTCTGTCTGTCTGTCTGTCTGTCTGTCTGTCTGTCTGTCTGTCTGTCTGTCTGTCTGTCTGTCTGTCTGTCTGTCTGTCTGTCTGTCTGTCTGTCTGTCTGTCTGTCTGTCTGTCTGTCTGTCTGTCTGTCTGTCTGTCTGTCTGTCTGTCTGTCTGTCTGTCTGTCTGTCTGTCTGTCTGTCTGTCTGTCTGTCTGTCTGTCTGTCTGTCTGTCTGTCTGTCTGTCTGTCTGTCTGTCTGTCTGTCTGTCTGTCTGTCTGTCTGTCTGTCTGTCTGTCTGTCTGTCTGTCTGTCTGTCTGTCTGTCTGTCTGTCTGTCTGTCTGTCTGTCTGTCTGTCTGTCTGTCTGTCTGTCTGTCTGTCTGTCTGTCTGTCTGTCTGTCTGTCTGTCTGTCTGTCTGTCTGTCTGTCTGTCTGTCTGTCTGTCTGTCTGTCTGTCTGTCTGTCTGTCTGTCTGTCTGTCTGTCTGTCTGTCTGTCTGTCTGTCTGTCTGTCTGTCTGTCTGTCTGTCTGTCTGTCTGTCTGTCTGTCTGTCTGTCTGTCTGTCTGTCTGTCTGTCTGTCTGTCTGTCTGTCTGTCTGTCTGTCTGTCTGTCTGTCTGTCTGTCTGTCTGTCTGTCTGTCTGTCTGTCTGTCTGTCTGTCTGTCTGTCTGTCTGTCTGTCTGTCTGTCTGTCTGTCTGTCTGTCTGTCTGTCTGTCTGTCTGTCTGTCTGTCTGTCTGTCTGTCTGTCTGTCTGTCTGTCTGTCTGTCTGTCTGTCTGTCTGTCTGTCTGTCTGTCTGTCTGTCTGTCTGTCTGTCTGTCTGTCTGTCTGTCTGTCTGTCTGTCTGTCTGTCTGTCTGTCTGTCTGTCTGTCTGTCTGTCTGTCTGTCTGTCTGTCTGTCTGTCTGTCTGTCTGTCTGTCTGTCTGTCTGTCTGTCTGTCTGTCTGTCTGTCTGTCTGTCTGTCTGTCTGTCTGTCTGTCTGTCTGTCTGTCTGTCTGTCTGTCTGTCTGTCTGTCTGTCTGTCTGTCTGTCTGTCTGTCTGTCTGTCTGTCTGTCTGTCTGTCTGTCTGTCTGTCTGTCTGTCTGTCTGTCTGTCTGTCTGTCTGTCTGTCTGTCTGTCTGTCTGTCTGTCTGTCTGTCTGTCTGTCTGTCTGTCTGTCTGTCTGTCTGTCTGTCTGTCTGTCTGTCTGTCTGTCTGTCTGTCTGTCTGTCTGTCTGTCTGTCTGTCTGTCTGTCTGTCTGTCTGTCTGTCTGTCTGTCTGTCTGTCTGTCTGTCTGTCTGTCTGTCTGTCTGTCTGTCTGTCTGTCTGTCTGTCTGTCTGTCTGTCTGTCTGTCTGTCTGTCTGTCTGTCTGTCTGTCTGTCTGTCTGTCTGTCTGTCTGTCTGTCTGTCTGTCTGTCTGTCTGTCTGTCTGTCTGTCTGTCTGTCTGTCTGTCTGTCTGTCTGTCTGTCTGTCTGTCTGTCTGTCTGTCTGTCTGTCTGTCTGTCTGTCTGTCTGTCTGTCTGTCTGTCTGTCTGTCTGTCTGTCTGTCTGTCTGTCTGTCTGTCTGTCTGGTGGGGTCAGGGTATCTAAGTTGATAGAGAGAGGCTGTGGTCAGGGATCTGTCATGGGACCTACTTTGTGGAACTCTGGACTCAAAACGCTACTTGCCCTTCCTCTGGAATATGGGGAAATTATAGCTTACGCGGACGATCTGGCATATGTGGTAAGTGCACACTCCAGAGACCAATTAGAAGCTAGAGCTAATGTTGACTTGACAAAGATCACCGACTGGGCAACTACCAACAAGCTTCAATTTTCCAGGGATAAGTCGAATTACCTGCACTTCGGGCCTAAACTCATACGAAGACCTGCAATAAGACTGTACGGTAGGATCATCAGGAGGGTGGAACAGGCAAGGTATCTCGGCATTATTTTTAACAACAAACTCAACTTTGTACCCCATATAAAGTATGTCGCTGACAAAGCAAAAAGTTCCTTTATGCAAATAAAAAGCCTTACAAAATCAATTTATAGTCCTCCTGATAATGCTTTAAGAACAATATATGAGCGAGCTACCGTCCCGATGGTAAGCTATGGATACGAAATATGGGGTAGATATGCGGTATATGCCAGAGCTAAGACAGCTATTAACAGCGTAAGTGGAACTTGTGCGAGAATAATAGCTGGGACCTACTGCTCCACGTCATACCAAGCAGCCTGCGTACTGGCTAAGCTACCGCCATTGACACTAGTACTGAGTGAACTGGAAGCTAAAAGGCGACTCAGAAGGAGGGAGAATGCCACGTTCGGAGAACTAAATCTTGAACCAGGACTATCTAGAAACGAGACTAACAGATTACTCAGGGTAGAAACCAATAGACAGTGGCAAGATATCTGGGATGAAGCAGAAGAGGGTAGGGTTACGTACGCTTTCTTCCCAAGCATCACAAGAAGACTAAACATAAATTTTTCATTAGACAGGGAACTGGCACAAATCCTGACTGGGCATGGTCATTTTAAGGTGCATCTAAAGAGAATTGGCAAAACCAGGAACAGCAATTGTGATGAGTGTAACGTAACAGATGACCCGGTACATAGGCTGGAGGCCTGCTTACTGTATCAGAGGGAAAGGCAAGCTGTTACAACTTTAGTGGGTGCAGTTCAGGTCGCTTCAATTGTGGAAGAACTTCAGAACGTAGGCCGGCTTGATATACTCAAGAATTTCATAGCGGAAGAGTTCAGGACAAGAGAGAGGCGGTGAGAGTATGTGCGCGAAGATGTATGTGCGCGTTCAAGTGTAAAGCGTTCGTGTAAGTGTTAGACAGTGTTTCGACAGTGCCAGTTAATATTGTAGGGTAGTGTAAAGGAGGGTTATGGTACCTCCTGCGGTTGCCGCAAACCTAAAGTGGGATAGGGCCTAAATATTTTAAGAAAAAAAGTTGAGATGTGTGTGCTTCTAGGATAGAGGGAGGGATACGGTACCTCCCGCGGCTTCGCCGCAAAATTTAAGCGGGTTAGGGCCTTCCTGAAGGTACTGTACCTACCTCGCTCAAATGTAACGAGTAATTATGTATTAATAAAGGCTATGTGTAATTAAAAGCTGCAAGGCAGCAAAAGGAAAGGGTTATAATTTTGGCAGAGGACCGGGTAGACAGCTTCACTGCTATCCGGGGGTGGTGGCCACCATGGTCTTTATACATGGTGGGGCACCTTCAGTGCTGGGCTCTCCCCTTTCCTTTTTTTGTCTGTCTGTCTGTCTGTCTGTCTGTCTGTCTGTCTGTCTGTCTGTCTGTCTGTCTGTCTGTCTGTCTGTCTGTCTGTCTGTCTGTCTGTCTGTCTGTCTGTCTGTCTGTCTGTCTGTCTGTCTGTCTGTCTGTCTGTCTGTCTGTCTGTCTGTCTGTCTGTCTGTCTGTCTGTCTGTCTGTCTGTCTGTCTGTCTGTCTGTCTGTCTGTCTGTCTGTCTGTCTGTCTGTCTGTCTGTCTGTCTGTCTGTCTGTCTGTCTGTCTGTCTGTCTGTCTGTCTGTCTGTCTGTCTGTCTGTCTGTCTGTCTGTCTGTCTGTCTGTCTGTCTGTCTGTCTGTCTGTCTGTCTGTCTGTCTGTCTGTCTGTCTGTCTGTCTGTCTGTCTGTCTGTCTGTCTGTCTGTCTGTCTGTCTGTCTGTCTGTCTGTCTGTCTGTCTGTCTGTCTGTCTGTCTGTCTGTCTGTCTGTCTGTCTGTCTGTCTGTCTGTCTGTCTGTCTGTCTGTCTGTCTGTCTGTCTGTCTGTCTGTCTGTCTGTCTGTCTGTCTGTCTGTCTGTCTGTCTGTCTGTCTGTCTGTCTGTCTGTCTGTCTGTCTGTCTGTCTGTCTGTCTGTCTGTCTGTCTGTCTGTCTGTCTGTCTGTCTGTCTGTCTGTCTGTCTGTCTGTCTGTCTGTCTGTCTGTCTGTCTGTCTGTCTGTCTGTCTGTCTGTCTGTCTGTCTGTCTGTCTGTCTGTCTGTCTGTCTGTCTGTCTGTCTGTCTGTCTGTCTGTCTGTCTGTCTGTCTGTCTGTCTGTCTGTCTGTCTGTCTGTCTGTCTGTCTGTCTGTCTGTCTGTCTGTCTGTCTGTCTGTCTGTCTGTCTGTCTGTCTGTCTGTCTGTCTGTCTGTCTGTCTGTCTGTCTGTCTGTCTGTCTGTCTGTCTGTCTGTCTGTCTGTCTGTCTGTCTGTCTGTCTGTCTGTCTGTCTGTCTGTCTGTCTGTCTGTCTGTCTGTCTGTCTGTCTGTCTGTCTGTCTGTCTGTCTGTCTGTCTGTCTGTCTGTCTGTCTGTCTGTCTGTCTGTCTGTCTGTCTGTCTGTCTGTCTGTCTGTCTGTCTGTCTGTCTGTCTGTCTGTCTGTCTGTCTGTCTGTCTGTCTGTCTGTCTGTCTGTCTGTCTGTCTGTCTGTCTGTCTGTCTGTCTGTCTGTCTGTCTGTCTGTCTGTCTGTCTGTCTGTCTGTCTGTCTGTCTGTCTGTCTGTCTGTCTGTCTGTCTGTCTGTCTGTCTGTCTGTCTGTCTGTCTGTCTGTCTGTCTGTCTGTCTGTCTGTCTGTCTGTCTGTCTGTCTGTCTGTCTGTCTGTCTGTCTGTCTGTCTGTCTGTCTGTCTGTCTGTCTGTCTGTCTGTCTGTCTGTCTGTCTGTCTGTCTGTCTGTCTGTCTGTCTGTCTGTCTGTCTGTCTGTCTGTCTGTCTGTCTGTCTGTCTGTCTGTCTGTCTGTCTGTCTGTCTGTCTGTCTGTCTGTCTGTCTGTCTGTCTGTCTGTCTGTCTGTCTGTCTGTCTGTCTGTCTGTCTGTCTGTCTGTCTGTCTGTCTGTCTGTCTGTCTGTCTGTCTGTCTGTCTGTCTGTCTGTCTGTCTGTCTGTCTGTCTGTCTGTCTGTCTGTCTGTCTGTCTGTCTGTCTGTCTGTCTGTCTGTCTGTCTGTCTGTCTGTCTGTCTGTCTGTCTGTCTGTCTGTCTGTCTGTCTGTCTGTCTGTCTGTCTGTCTGTCTGTCTGTCTGTCTGTCTGTCTGTCTGTCTGTCTGTCTGTCTGTCTGTCTGTCTGTCTGTCTGTCTGTCTGTCTGTCAACAAAGTTGATGGAATCGAAGAACAGCGGACTCAAAAGGGACAATGTGCTGGATGTTATGTCAAGTATGCATACTCTTATTCAGAAATTGAATGCAGCCATTACAGACGTCTATGGAGAGCTTGTGTGCCAGGTTTTAAGTAATCAAGGTAACTTGTTACAAGAAATCAAACAAATTAAGAACAACAAAGTGTAATACAAGACGCAGCCATTGCTGACTTTAAAAATGTACTGCAATCCAATACTGTTGCTGCACCTGCGTATAGCCAAATTGCCGCCAAGAACGCCGTTTCCAAAGTAACTATGCCCACCGGTAAGAACGCCATTCCTAAGAAAACCTATCGAGTTCTTTTAAAATCAGAAGACCCAAATATCACTGCTGACCAGCTTAAAGATAAAGTTATGAAAGGTATCGTACCAAGCAGGCTAGGACTAGACAGGCCAAGAATATACAAGAATAGAGATGGTGTAGTAATTGAGGCTGAAAACGACAAAAGGGCTGAAATTTTACAAGCACAAGAACTAAAGGAACTTAAAGTCCAGGCGTCAAAATTGGATAAACTAAAGCCCAGATTAGCCATTTTTAACATTCCAGTGAGTATTTCAGAAGGGGATCTAGAAGCAGCAGTTATGGCAGAAAATTTTTCAGACGTGAACATTGGCTCGATTAAACCTATCTACAAGTTCGGCAAAAGAGACAAGCACTACGTTCACTGGGTGGTGGAGGCTGATCCCGGTGCAAGAGTTGCACTTGTTGCTCGTGGTAAAATTGGTTTGCAGTGGCACACTTGCGAAGTAAAAGATCATGTTCGTATTTCACAATGCTACAGGTGCTTAAAATTTGGACACATTGCTTCCAAATGTGACCCTGATAAACATGATCCTGCCTGCCGTTATTGTTTAGATAAGCATGAGTTCAAATACTGTCCAAAGAAAGATAAGCCTGAGGAAGCCCACTGTACTCTCTGCACGGCTTATAACAATAACAAAAATGTTAGAGACGACGTTAAGCATGTAGCAGGCTCGGTCAAATGCTCAGTGATGAAAAGGAGGTTGCAGGAACAAGTAGAAAATACCAATTACGGAACTGATTGAACACAGATCCACCCGGGCAGGAATTCTGAAGATGGGTCAAATCAACTTACAGAAATCTAAAGTTGCTACCTCTAATATTATCACTACTGAAATTGACATGGGGCTAGACATCCTCTTGGTACAGGAGCCATATAGAACCAGAGGCTCAAGCGGAAAGTTCTATATCCCCAACTGTACAAACTATAAAGTATTTGCAAGTACAGACAACGATTTTAGAGCGGCTGTAATTATCTTCAACCCTACATTAGATGGTATTCTGGTGAGGCAACACACTTCGAATAAGCAATGTGTTGTCAGAATTAAGTGCGCAGATTCTAATCTCACAGTTATTTCAGCTTACTGGCCACCTATCAATAGTGAAAGAGATATTTCACCTAATTTAGAAAACTTAAAAGAGGCACTTAACGTAACGACTGACTCACTTATTCTAATTGGTGTTGACAGTAATGCTAGAAATAGGTTATGGCACTCAGAATTAAACGATACCAGAGGCGAAGAGGTTGCAAACGTGTTGGCAGAAAGAGATCTGCATATTGTCAATCAACCGGGATATGCTAGTACTTTTACAAATCATCGGGGAATAAGTAACATAGATGTTACAGCCACTACTGAATTAGGCCTACGTTACATTACCGATTGGAGAGTACATCCTGATAGTATGGGAAGCGACCATCGGCTTATTACGTATAGTCTAACTCTTAGCTCAATGGACGCTCGAAGGTATGTATGGGTTAGAAGTAAAACCAATCTCGATCGAAATCTGGCATTAGATATGGCTACACGTAGTTTAGAAGACCTAGAAGACAACATGATGCCTAGAAGTGCATTGTCACTGGATAGAGTCGCCGAAAGCTTTACTTCTTTGCTCACGAATATAGCAGATACGTGCTTTCGCCGAAGAAAACTCTTTGTATGCAAACCTTCTTGGTGGAATGATCAAACGGAGGAAAGCAAAAGTAAATTACATAGAGCTAGAAAAGCCTTTCAAAGAGCTGGGCCAAATGACAGAGTCAGACTTAGAGACGCTTACGAGCAAGCGAAAGAGTCACACTCAACAAAGATCGCAACTGTCCAACGTAAATCCTGGAACAACTTTGTGACAAACGAACTTAATACTTCTCCATGGAGCCTGCCGTACAAAATCGCTTCAAAGAAAAAGAGTTTTGGGACTGTCGAATCAACTGTTCAAGGTACAGATGGTAACTACACAATAAGTAGAGAAGACACCGCTACAGCAGTCATTGATAAGTTTGTAAAGGAAGACAACGAGGCAGAAGACACAGACCAACAAACAGAACAAAGATTAAGATCCAGATATATAACCACTAATGACACGGGTATTACAGAAGTGACTTCAGGTGAAATAGCCTATTACATAAGAAGCCTTAACAACAAAAAAGCACCAGGGCCTGATAATATTCCAGTTGTCCTACTTAAAGTGTTGTGTCCTATCATTGCTGAGTTTCTTGCAGAATTCTTTAATGATTGCTTAAAGTTTGGCTATTTTCCAAAAATATGGAAGAAGGGGAAAATAGTTATCATACGTAAAGCAGGTAGCAACAAGGCAGGATTAGACGGTTGTCGACCAATAACCCTACTCTCTTTTTTGGGCAAAATTCTTGAAAAAGTGATCAAATGAAGGCTTGAGGAGAATGACAATCTTTTTGGAGAAACCCAACATGGTTTCGTTCATGGTCGAAACACAATTAGTGCCTGCAATGCCACACTTAGTGCAATAGATGCCCAACCTCATAAATATAAGATTGTGGTTCTTTTGGACATTCAAGGAGCTTTCGACAACATCTGGTGGCCAACTATCATAAACTCTTTAGCTGATTCCAACATACCAAATCACATTCTAAAGATAATTAAGAGTTATTTTAAAGACCGCGTTTCGAGTTTGGTATATGGTGGTGTTGAGGTCTCCAAAAATGTTGAAAAGGGTTGTGGTCAAGGCTCGGTTATGGGTCCATCTCTCTGGAATTCAGGCTTGAAGAAACTGCTCAACATTGGTCTACAGTTTGGTGAACTAGTCGCATATGCCGATGACTTAGCTTATGTCGTGAGTGCTCCGACAAGGGAAACACTAGAATTCCGAGCGAATTCTGATCTCTTATTACCGACTGGGCAACCAACAATAAACTCGTTTTCTCTAAAGAAAAGTCCTGCTATCTACAATTCGGACTAAAATTATTGCGCAGTCCAGCAATAAGATTGTACGGGAGAATAATACAAAGGGTTGCTAGCGCAAGGTACCTTGGCTTTATTCTCGATACCAAACGGAACTTTGCCGCACACATTAAGCAAGCTACGGATAGAGCCAAAAGTACATTTCTAAAACTTAGAAGCCTCACTAAATTCCTGTACAATCCTCCAGAGAACGCGCTTAGGACTATATATGAGAGTGTGACAATTCCGATGGTCAACTACGGTTATGAAATTTGGGAAAACTATTCGTTTTACGTAAGGGCTAAGAGCTCGATAGATAGTGTCAGTGGTACTTGTGCCAGAGTAATTGCCGGAACCTACAACTCGACTTCTTACCATGCTGCATGTGTTCTAGCCAAAATTCCTCCTTTATCCATAAAGCTACAGGAGCTCAAAGCGAAAAGAGATCTCAGACGTGGATTAAACGCCAGTCACGGCGAACTTGAACTGGAACCAGGCATTAATCGCAATGAGGCAAAAATACTACTAAACGCGGAGACATTAAGGTAGTGGCAACAAACCTGGGATGAAGTCGAACAAGGAAGAATCACATACGCTTTCTTCCCAAGCCTAGACAGGAGGTTTTGAAACAATTTTAATTTAGATAGGGAATTGGCACAGGTACTCACAGGACATGGGCACTTTAAAGCACATCTAAAACGAGTGGGAAAAGAAATTAGCGGTGACTGTGTTGAATGTAATCAGGAGGACAATCCTGTACATAGAATCCTAAGCTGCAGGACATTCGACGGACCACGTAATATCGTTCTTGATTTACTGGGAGATATAAGGATCGACACAATCGTGGAAGAACTTGCTGAACTGGATAGACTTGATCTGCTCAAACAGTTCATTGCAGAGAAATTTCGGGATAGATGAGAATAAGTTTGTGTATTTGTGCGTGTGTCTCATAGTTAGACAAAAGCAGAGTCAGTGTGTTAGTGTAACAAGTGCCGCGTGTTAAATATTTAAGTACAAAAAGTTGTGATGTGATAGACAGTGGTTCGAGTGCTTCTAGGATAGAGGGAGGGTTACGGTACCTCCCGCGGCTTCGCCGCAAATTCTTAAGCGGGTTAGGGCCTTCCTGAAGGTATTGTACCTACCTCGCTCAAATGTCACTTGTGTTATTAATAAAGGCTATGTGTTATTAAAAGCTGCAATGCAGCAAAAGGAAAGGGTTATAATTTTGCAGAGGACCGGTTAGACAGCTTCCCCTTTCCTTTTTTTTTTGTCTGTCTGTCTGTCTGTCTGTCTGTCTGTCTGTCTGTCTGTCTGTCTGTCTGTCTGTCTGTCTGTCTGTCTGTCTGTCTGTCTGTCTGTCTGTCTGTCTGTCTGTCTGTCTGTCTGTCTGTCTGTCTGTCTGTCTGTCTGTCTGTCTGTCTGTCTGTCTGTCTGTCTGTCTGTCTGTCTGTCTGTCTGTCTGTCTGTCTGTCTGTCTGTCTGTCTGTCTGTCTGTCTGTCTGTCTGTCTGTCTGTCTGTCTGTCTGTCTGTCTGTCTGTCAGTGGTTCGAGTGCTTCTAGGATAGAGGGAGGGTTACGGTACCTCCCGCGGCTTCGCCGCAAATTCTTAAGCGGGTTAGGGCCTTCCTGAAGGTATTGTACCTACCTCGCTCAAATGTCACTTGTGTCATTAATAAAGGCTATGTGTTATTAAAGCTGCAATGCAGCAAAAGGAAAGGGTTATAATTTTGCAGAGGACCGGGTAGACAGCTTCACTGCTATCCGGGGGTGGTTGGCCATCATGGTTCGCCATGGTGGGGTACCTTCAGTACTGGGCTCCCCCCTTTCCTTTTTTTTTTGTCTGTCTGTCTGTCTGTCTGTCTGTCTGTCTGTCTGTCTGTCTGTCTGTCTGTCTGTCTGTCTGTCTGTCTGTCTGTCTGTCTGTCTGTCTGTCTGTCTGTCTGTCTGTCTGTCTGTCTGTCTGTCTGTCTGTCTGTCTGTCTGTCTGTCTGTCTGTCTGTCTGTCTGTCTGTCTGTCTGTCTGTCTGTCTGTCTGTCTGTCTGTCTGTCTGTCTGTCTGTCTGTCTGTCTGTCTGTCTGTCTGTCTGTCTGTCTGTCTGTCTGTCTGTCTGTCTGTCTGTCTGTCTGTCTGTCTGTCTGTCTGTCTGTCTGTCTGTCTGTCTGTCTGTCTGTCTGTCTGTCTGTCTGTCTGTCTGTCTGTCTGTCTGTCTGTCTGTCTGTCTGTCTGTCTGTCTGTCTGTCTGTCTGTCTGTCTGTCTGTCTGTCTGTCTGTCTGTCTGTCTGTCTGTCTGTCTGTCTGTCTGTCTGTCTGTCTGTCTGTCTGTCTGTCTGTCTGTCTGTCTGTCTGTCTGTCTGTCTGTCTGTCTGTCTGTCTGTCTGTCTGTCTGTCTGTCTGTCTGTCTGTCTGTCTGTCTGTCTGTCTGTCTGTCTGTCTGTCTGTCTGTCTGTCTGTCTGTCTGTCTGTCTGTCTGTCTGTCTGTCTGTCTGTCTGTCTGTCTGTCTGTCTGTCTGTCTGTCTGTCTGTCTGTCTGTCTGTCTGTCTGTCTGTCTGTCTGTCTGTCTGTCTGTCTGTCTGTCTGTCTGTCTGTCTGTCTGTCTGTCTGTCTGTCTGTCTGTCTGTCTGTCTGTCTGTCTGTCTGTCTGTCTGTCTGTCTGTCTGTCTGTCTGTCTGTCTGTCTGTCTGTCTGTCTGTCTGTCTGTCTGTCTGTCTGTCTGTCTGTCTGTCTGTCTGTCTGTCTGTCTGTCTGTCTGTCTGTCTGTCTGTCTGTCTGTCTGTCTGTCTGTCTGTCTGTCTGTCTGTCTGTCTGTCTGTCTGTCTGTCTGTCTGTCTGTCTGTCTGTCTGTCTGTCTGTCTGTCTGTCTGTCTGTCTGTCTGTCTGTCTGTCTGTCTGTCTGTCTGTCTGTCTGTCTGTCTGTCTGTCTGTCTGTCTGTCTGTCTGTCTGTCTGTCTGTCTGTCTGTCTGTCTGTCTGTCTGTCTGTCTGTCTGTCTGTCTGTCTGTCTGTCTGTCTGTCTGTCTGTCTGTCTGTCTGTCTGTCTGTCTGTCTGTCTGTCTGTCTGTCTGTCTGTCTGTCTGTCTGTCTGTCTGTCTGTCTGTCTGTCTGTCTGTCTGTCTGTCTGTCTGTCTGTCTGTCTGTCTGTCTGTCTGTCTGTCTGTCTGTCTGTCTGTCTGTCTGTCTGTCTGTCTGTCTGTCTGTCTGTCTGTCTGTCTGTCTGTCTGTCTGTCTGTCTGTCTGTCTGTCTGTCTGTCTGTCTGTCTGTCTGTCTGTCTGTCTGTCTGTCTGTCTGTCTGTCTGTCTGTCTGTCTGTCTGTCTGTCTGTCTGTCTGTCTGTCTGTCTGTCTGTCTGTCTGTCTGTCTGTCTGTCTGTCTGTCTGTCTGTCTGTCTGTCTGTCTGTCTGTCTGTCTGTCTGTCTGTCTGTCTGTCTGTCTGTCTGTCTGTCTGTCTGTCTGTCTGTCTGTCTGTCTGTCTGTCTGTCTGTCTGTCTGTCTGTCTGTCTGTCTGTCTGTCTGTCTGTCTGTCTGTCTGTCTGTCTGTCTGTCTGTCTGTCTGTCTGTCTGTCTGTCTGTCTGTCTGTCTGTCTGTCTGTCTGTCTGTCTGTCTGTCTGTCTGTCTGTCTGTCTGTCTGTCTGTCTGTCTGTCTGTCTGTCTGTCTGTCTGTCTGTCTGTCTGTCTGTCTGTCTGTCTGTCTGTCTGTCTGTCTGTCTGTCTGTCTGTCTGTCTGTCTGTCTGTCTGTCTGTCTGTCTGTCTGTCTGTCTGTCTGTCTGTCTGTCTGTCTGTCTGTCTGTCTGTCTGTCTGTCTGTCTGTCTGTCTGTCTGTCTGTCTGTCTGTCTGTCTGTCTGTCTGTCGGTCTGTCTGTCTGTCTGTCGGTCTGTCGGTCTGTCGGTCTGTCGGTCTGTCGGTCTGTCGGTCTGTCGGTCTGTCGGTCTGTCGGTCTGTCGGTCTGTCGGTCTGTCGGTCTGTCGGTCTGTCGGTCTGTCGGTCTGTCGGTCTGTCGGTCTGTCGGTCTGTCGGTCTGTCGGTCTGTCGGTCTGTCGGTCTGTCGGTCTGTCGGTCTGTCGGTCTGTCGGTCTGTCGGTCTGTCGGTCTGTCGGTCTGTCGGTCTGTCGGTCTGTCGGTCTGTCGGTCTGTCGGTCTGTCGGTCTGTCGGTCTGTCGGTCTGTCGGTCTGTCGGTCTGTCGGTCTGTCGGTCTGTCGGTCTGTCGGTCTGTCGGTCTGTCGGTCTGTCGGTCTGTCGGTCTGTCGGTCTGTCGGTCTGTCGGTCTGTCGGTCTGTCGGTCTGTCGGTCTGTCGGTCTGTCGGTCTGTCGGTCTGTCGGTCTGTCGGTCTGTCGGTCTGTCGGTCTGTCGGTCTGTCGGTCTGTCGGTCTGTCGGTCTGTCGGTCTGTCGGTCTGTCGGTCTGTCGGTCTGTCGGTCTGTCGGTCTGTCGGTCTGTCGGTCTGTCGGTCTGTCGGTCTGTCGGTCTGTCGGTCTGTCGGTCTGTCGGTCTGTCGGTCTGTCGGTCTGTCGGTCTGTCGGTCTGTCGGTCTGTCGGTCTGTCGGTCTGTCGGTCTGTCGGTCTGTCGGTCTGTCGGTCTGTCTGTCGTCTGTCGGTCTGTCGGTCTGTCGGTCTGTCGGTCTGTCGGTCTGTCGGTCTGTCGGTCTGTCGGTCTGTCGGTCTGTCGGTCTGTCGGTCTGTCGGTCTGTCGGTCTGTCGGTCTGTCGGTCTGTCGGTCTGTCGGTCTGTCGGTCTGTCGGTCTGTCGGTCTGTCGGTCTGTCGGTCTGTCGGTCTGTCGGTCTGTCGGTCTGTCGGTCTGTCGGTCTGTCGGTCTGTCGGTCTGTCGGTCTGTCGGTCTGTCGGTCTGTCGGTCTGTCGGTCTGTCGGTCTGTCGGTCTGTCGGTCTGTCGGTCTGTCGGTCTGTCGGTCTGTCGGTCTGTCGGTCTGTCGGTCTGTCGGTCTGTCGGTCTGTCGGTCTGTCGGTCTGTCGGTCTGTCGGTCTGTCGGTCTGTCGGTCTGTCGGTCTGTCGGTCTGTCGGTCTGTCGGTCTGTCGGTCTGTCGGTCTGTCGGTCTGTCGGTCTGTCGGTCTGTCGGTCTGTCGGTCTGTCGGTCTGTCGGTCTGTCGGTCTGTCGGTCTGTCGGTCTGTCGGTCTGTCGGTCTGTCGGTCTGTCGGTCTGTCGGTCTGTCGGTCTGTCGGTCTGTCGGTCTGTCGGTCTGTCGGTCTGTCGGTCTGTCGGTCTGTCGGTCTGTCGGTCTGTCGGTCTGTCGGTCTGTCGGTCTGTCTGTCTGTCTGTCTGTCTGTCTGTCTGTCTGTCTGTCTGTCTGTCTGTCTGTCTGTCTGTCTGTCTGTCTGTCTGTCTGTCTGTCTGTCTGTCTGTCTGTCTGTCTGTCTGTCTGTCTGTCTGTCTGTCTGTCTGTCTGTCTGTCTGTCTGTCTGTCTGTCTGTCTGTCTGTCTGTCTGTCTGTCTGTCTGTCTGTCTGTCTGTCTGTCTGTCTGTCTGTCTGTCTGTCTGTCTGTCTGTCTGTCTGTCTGTCTGTCTGTCTGTCTGTCTGTCTGTCTGTCTGTCTGTCTGTCTGTCTGTCTGTCTGTCTGTCTGTCTGTCTGTCTGTCTGTCTGTCTGTCTGTCTGTCTGTCTGTCTGTCTGTCTGTCTGTCTGTCTGTCTGTCTGTCTGTCTGTCTGTCTGTCTGTCTGTCTGTCTGTCTGTCTGTCTGTCTGTCTGTCTGTCTGTCTGTCTGTCTGTCTGTCTGTCTGTCTGTCTGTCTGTCTGTCTGTCTGTCTGTCTGTCTGTCTGTCTGTCTGTCTGTCTGTCTGTCTGTCTGTCTGTCTGTCTGTCTGTCTGTCTGTCTGTCTGTCTGTCTGTCTGTCTGTCTGTCTGTCTGTCTGTCTGTCTGTCTGTCTGTCTGTCTGTCTGTCTGTCTGTCTGTCTGTCTGTCTGTCTGTCTGTCTGTCTGTCTGTCTGTCTGTCTGTCTGTCTGTCTGTCTGTCTGTCTGTCTGTCTGTCTGTCTGTCTGTCTGTCTGTCTGTCTGTCTGTCTGTCTGTCTGTCTGTCTGTCTGTCTGTCTGTCTGTCTGTCTGTCTGTCTGTCTGTCTGTCTGTCTGTCTGTCTGTCTGTCTGTCTGTCTGTCTGTCTGTCTGTCTGTCTGTCTGTCTGTCTGTCTGTCTGTCTGTCTGTCTGTCTGTCTGTCTGTCTGTCTGTCTGTCTGTCTGTCTGTCTGTCTGTCTGTCTGTCTGTCTGTCTGTCTGTCTGTCTGTCTGTCGGTCTGTCGGTCTGTCGGTCTGTCGGTCTGTCGGTCTGTCGGTCTGTCGGTCTGTCGGTCTGTCGGTCTGTCGGTCTGTCGGTCTGTCGGTCTGTCGGTCTGTCGGTCTGTCGGTCTGTCGGTCTGTCGGTGTCTGTCTGTCTGTCTGTCTGTCTGTCTGTCTGTCTGTCTGTCTGTCTGTCTGTCTGTCTGTCTGTCTGTCTGTCTGTCTGTCTGTCTGTCTGTCTGTCTGTCTGTCTGTCTGTCTGTCTGTCTGTCTGTCTGTCTGTCTGTCTGTCTGTCTGTCTGTCTGTCTGTCTGTCTGTCTGTCTGTCTGTCTGTCTGTCTGTCTGTCTGTCTGTCTGTCTGTCTGTCTGTCTGTCTGTCTGTCTGTCTGTCTGTCTGTCTGTCTGTCTGTCTGTCTGTCTGTCTGTCTGTCTGTCTGTCTGTCTGTCTGTCTGTCTGTCTGTCTGTCTGTCTGTCTGTCTGTCTGTCTGTCTGTCTGTCTGTCTGTCTGTCTGTCTGTCTGTCTGTCTGTCTGTCTGTCTGTCTGTCTGTCTGTCTGTCTGTCTGTCTGTCTGTCTGTCTGTCTGTCTGTCTGTCTGTCTGTCTGTCTGTCTGTCTGTCTGTCTGTCTCTCTCTGTCTGTCTGTCTGTCTGTCTGTCTGTCTGTCTGTCTGTCTGTCTGTCTGTCTGTCTGTCTGTCTGTCTGTCTGTCTGTCTGTCTGTCTGTCTGTCTGTCTGTCTGTCTGTCTGTCTGTCTGTCTGTCTGTCTGTCTGTCTGTCTGTCTGTCTGTCTGTCTGTCTGTCTGTCTGTCTGTCTGTCTGTCTGTCTGTCTGTCTGTCTGTCTGTCTGTCTGTCTGTCTGTCTGTCTGTCTGTCTGTCTGTCTGTCTGTCTGTCTGTCTGTCTGTCTGTCTGTCTGTCTGTCTGTCTGTCTGTCTGTCTGTCTGTCTGTCTGTCTGTCTGTCTGTCTGTCTGTCTGTCTGTCTGTCTGTCTGTCTGTCTGTCTGTCTGTCTGTCTGTCTGTCTGTCTGTCTGTCTGTCTGTCTGTCTGTCTGTCTGTCTGTCTGTCTGTCTGTCTGTCTGTCTGTCTGTCTGTCTGTCTGTCTGTCTGTCTGTCTGTCTGTCTGTCTGTCTGTCTGTCTGTCTGTCTGTCTGTCTGTCTGTCTGTCTGTCTGTCTGTCTGTCTGTCGAGCAGACTGGGTAGTCGGCTTCACCGCTACCTGGGGGTGGTTGGCATTGTATGGGGCCCTCCTCCCCCTCTTTCCTTTTTTTTTTTTTTTTTTTTTTTTTTTTTTTTTTTTTGTCTGTCTGTCTGTCTGTCTGTCTGTCTGTCTGTCTGTCTGTCTGTCTGTCTGTCTGTCTGTCTGTCTGTCTGTCTGTCTGTCTGTCTGTCTGTCTGTCTGTCTGTCTGTCTGTCTGTCTGTCTGTCTGTCTGTCTGTCTGTCTGTCTGTCTGTCTGTCTGTCTGTCTGTCTGTCTGTCTGTCTGTCTGTCTGTCTGTCTGTCTGTCTGTCTGTCTGTCTGTCTGTCTGTCTGTCTGTCTGTCTGTCTGTCTGTCTGTCTGTCTGTCTGTCTGTCTGTCTGTCTGTCTGTCTGTCTGTCTGTCTGTCTGTCTGTCTGTCTGTCTGTCTGTCTGTCTGTCTGTCTGTCTGTCTGTCTGTCTGTCTGTCTGTCTGTCTGTCTGTCTGTCTGTCTGTCTGTCTGTCTGTCTGTCTGTCTGTCTGTCTGTCTGTCTGTCTGTCTGTCTGTCTGTCTGTCTGTCTGTCTGTCTGTCTGTCTGTCTGTCTGTCTGTCTGTCTGTCTGTCTGTCTGTCTGTCTGTCTGTCTGTCTGTCTGTCTGTCTGTCTGTCTGTCTGTCTGTCTGTCTGTCTGTCTGTCTGTCTGTCTGTCTGTCTGTCTGTCTGTCTGTCTGTCTGTCTGTCTGTCTGTCTGTCTGTCTGTCTGTCTGTCTGTCTGTCTGTCTGTCTGTCTGTCTGTCTGTCTGTCTGTCTGTCTGTCTGTCTGTCTGTCTGTCTGTCTGTCTGTCTGTCTGTCTGTCTGTCTGTCTGTCTGTCTGTCTGTCTGTCTGTCTGTCTGTCTGTCTGTCTGTCTGTCTGTCTGTCTGTCTGTCTGTCTGTCTGTCTGTCTGTCTGTCTGTCTGTCTGTCTGTCTGTCTGTCTGTCTGTCTGTCTGTCTGTCTGTCTGTCTGTCTGTCTGTCTGTCTGTCTGTCTGTCTGTCTGTCTGTCTGTCTGTCTGTCTGTCTGTCTGTCTGTCTGTCTGTCTGTCTGTCTGTCTGTCTGTCTGTCTGTCTGTCTGTCTGTCTGTCTGTCTGTCTGTCTGTCTGTCTGTCTGTCTGTCTGTCTGTCTGTCTGTCTGTCTGTCTGTCTGTCTGTCTGTCTGTCTGTCTGTCTGTCTGTCTGTCTGTCTGTCTGTCTGTCTGTCTGTCTGTCTGTCTGTCTGTCTGTCTGTCTGTCTGTCTGTCTGTCTGTCTGTCTGTCTGTCTGTCTGTCTGTCTGTCTGTCTGTCTGTCTGTCTGTCTGTCTGTCTGTCTGTCTGTCTGTCTGTCTGTCTGTCTGTCTGTCTGTCTGTCTGTCTGTCTGTCTGTCTGTCTGTCTGTCTGTCTGTCTGTCTGTCTGTCTGTCTGTCTGTCTGTCTGTCTGTCTGTCTGTCTGTCTGTCTGTCTGTCTGTCTGTCTGTCTGTCTGTCTGTCTGTCTGTCTGTCTGTCTGTCTGTCTGTCTGTCTGTCTGTCTGTCTGTCTGTCTGTCTGTCTGTCTGTCTGTCTGTCTGTCTGTCTGTCTGTCTGTCTGTCTGTCTGTCTGTCTGTCTGTCTGTCTGTCTGTCTGTCTGTCTGTCTGTCTGTCTGTCTGTCTGTCTGTCTGTCTGTCTGTCTGTCTGTCTGTCTGTCTGTCTGTCTGTCTGTCTGTCTGTCTGTCTGTCTGTCTGTCTGTCTGTCTGTCTGTCTGTCTGTCTGTCTGTCTGTCTGTCTGTCTGTCTGTCTGTCTGTCTGTCTGTCTGTCTGTCTGTCTGTCTGTCTGTCTGTCTGTCTGTCTGTCTGTCTGTCTGTCTGTCTGTCTGTCTGTCTGTCTGTCTGTCTGTCTGTCTGTCTGTCTGTCTGTCTGTCTGTCTGTCTGTCTGTCTGTCTGTCTGTCTGTCTGTCTGTCTGTCTGTCTGTCTGTCTGTCTGTCTGTCTGTCTGTCTGTCTGTCTGTCTGTCTGTCTGTCTGTCTGTCTGTCTGTCTGTCTGTCTGTCTGTCTGTCTGTCTGTCTGTCTGTCTGTCTGTCTGTCTGTCTGTCTGTCTGTCTGTCTGTCTGTCTGTCTGTCTGTCTGTCTGTCTGTCTGTCTGTCTGTCTGTCTGTCTGTCTGTCTGTCTGTCTGTCTGTCTGTCTGTCTGTCTGTCTGTCTGTCTGTCTGTCTGTCTGTCTGTCTGTCTGTCTGTCTGTCTGTCTGTCTGTCTGTCTGTCTGTCTGTCTGTCTGTCTGTCTGTCTGTCTGTCTGTCTGTCTGTCTGTCTGTCTGTCTGTCTGTCTGTCTGTCTGTCTGTCTGTCTGTCTGTCTGTCTGTCTGTCTGTCTGTCTGTCTGTCTGTCTGTCTGTCTGTCTGTCTGTCTGTCTGTCTGTCTGTCTGTCTGTCTGTCTGTCTGTCTGTCTGTCTGTCTGTCTGTCTGTCTGTCTGTCTGTCTGTCTGTCTGTCTGTCTGTCTGTCTGTCTGTCTGTCTGTCTGTCTGTCTGTCTGTCTGTCTGTCTGTCTGTCTGTCTGTCTGTCTGTCTGTCTGTCTGTCTGTCTGTCTGTCTGTCTGTCTGTCTGTCTGTCTGTCTGTCTGTCTGTCTGTCTGTCTGTCTGTCTGTCTGTCTGTCTGTCTGTCTGTCTGTCTGTCTGTCTGTCTGTCTGTCTGTCTGTCTGTCTGTCTGTCTGTCTGTCTGTCTGTCTGTCTGTCTGTCTGTCTGTCTGTCTGTCTGTCTGTCTGTCTGTCTGTCTGTCTGTCTGTCTGTCTGTCTGTCTGTCTGTCTGTCTGTCTGTCTGTCTGTCTGTCTGTCTGTCTGTCTGTCTGTCTGTCTGTCTGTCTGTCTGTCTGTCTGTCTGTCTGTCTGTCTGTCTGTCTGTCTGTCTGTCTGTCTGTCTGTCTGTCTGTCTGTCTGTCTGTCTGTCTGTCTGTCTGTCTGTCTGTCTGTCTGTCTGTCTGTCTGTCTGTCTGTCTGTCTGTCTGTCTGTCTGTCTGTCTGTCTGTCTGTCTGTCTGTCTGTCTGTCTGTCTGTCTGTCTGTCTGTCTGTCTGTCTGTCTGTCTGTCTGTCTGTCTGTCTGTCTGTCTGTCTGTCTGTCTGTCTGTCTGTCTGTCTGTCTGTCTGTCTGTCTGTCTGTCTGTCTGTCTGTCTGTCTGTCTGTCTGTCTGTCTGTCTGTCTGTCTGTCTGTCTGTCTGTCTGTCTGTCTGTCTGTCTGTCTGTCTGTCTGTCTGTCTGTCTGTCTGTCTGTCTGTCTGTCTGTCTGTCTGTCTGTCTGTCTGTCTGTCTGTCTGTCTGTCTGTCTGTCTGTCTGTCTGTCTGTCTGTCTGTCTGTCTGTCTGTCTGTCTGTCTGTCTGTCTGTCTGTCTGTCTGTCTGTCTGTCTGTCTGTCTGTCTGTCTGTCTGTCTGTCTGTCTGTCTGTCTGTCTGTCTGTCTGTCTGTCTGTCTGTCTGTCTGTCTGTCTGTCTGTCTGTCTGTCTGTCTGTCTGTCTGTCTGTCTGTCTGTCTGTCTGTCTGTCTGTCTGTCTGTCTGTCTGTCTGTCTGTCTGTCTGTCTGTCTGTCTGTCTGTCTGTCTGTCTGTCTGTCTGTCTGTCTGTCTGTCTGTCTGTCTGTCTGTCTGTCTGTCTGTCTGTCTGTCTGTCTGTCTGTCTGTCTGTCTGTCTGTCTGTCTGTCTGTCTGTCTGTCTGTCTGTCTGTCTGTCTGTCTGTCTGTCTGTCTGTCTGTCTGTCTGTCTGTCTGTCTGTCTGTCTGTCTGTCTGTCTGTCTGTCTGTCTGTCTGTCTGTCTGTCTGTCTGTCTGTCTGTCTGTCTGTCTGTCTGTCTGTCTGTCTGTCTGTCTGTCTGTCTGTCTGTCTGTCTGTCTGTCTGTCTGTCTGTCTGTCTGTCTGTCTGTCTGTCTGTCTGTCTGTCTGTCTGTCTGTCTGTCTGTCTGTCTGTCTGTCTGTCTGTCTGTCTGTCTGTCTGTCTGTCTGTCTGTCTGTCTGTCTGTCTGTCTGTCTGTCTGTCTGTCTGTCTGTCTGTCTGTCTGTCTGTCTGTCTGTCTGTCTGTCTGTCTGTCTGTCTGTCTGTCTGTCTGTCTGTCTGTCTGTCTGTCTGTCTGTCTGTCTGTCTGTCTGTCTGTCTGTCTGTCTGTCTGTCTGTCTGTCTGTCTGTCTGTCTGTCTGTCTGTCTGTCTGTCTGTCTGTCTGTCTGTCTGTCTGTCTGTCTGTCTGTCTGTCTGTCTGTCTGTCTGTCTGTCTGTCTGTCTGTCTGTCTGTCTGTCTGTCTGTCTGTCTGTCTGTCTGTCTGTCTGTCTGTCTGTCTGTCTGTCTGTCTGTCTGTCTGTCTGTCTGTCTGTCTGTCTGTCTGTCTGTCTGTCTGTCTGTCTGTCTGTCTGTCTGTCTGTCTGTCTGTCTGTCTGTCTGTCTGTCTGTCTGTCTGTCTGTCTGTCTGTCTGTCTGTCTGTCTGTCTGTCTGTCTGTCTGTCTGTCTGTCTGTCTGTCTGTCTGTCTGTCTGTCTGTCTGTCTGTCTGTCTGTCTGTCTGTCTGTCTGTCTGTCTGTCTGTCTGTCTGTCTGTCTGTCTGTCTGTCTGTCTGTCTGTCTGTCTGTCTGTCTGTCTGTCTGTCTGTCTGTCTGTCTGTCTGTCTGTCTGTCTGTCTGTCTGTCTGTCTGTCTGTCTGTCTGTCTGTCTGTCTGTCTGTCTGTCTGTCTGTCTGTCTGTCTGTCTGTCTGTCTGTCTGTCTGTCTGTCTGTCTGTCTGTCTGTCTGTCTGTCTGTCTGTCTGTCTGTCTGTCTGTCTGTCTGTCTGTCTGTCTGTCTGTCTGTCTGTCTGTCTGTCTGTCTGTCTGTCTGTCTGTCTGTCTGTCTGTCTGTCTGTCTGTCTGTCTGTCTGTCTGTCTGTCTGTCTGTCTGTCTGTCTGTCTGTCTGTCTGTCTGTCTGTCTGTCTGTCTGTCTGTCTGTCTGTCTGTCTGTCTGTCTGTCTGTCTGTCTGTCTGTCTGTCTGTCTGTCTGTCTGTCTGTCTGTCTGTCTGTCTGTCTGTCTGTCTGTCTGTCTGTCTGTCTGTCTGTCTGTCTGTCTGTCTGTCTGTCTGTCTGTCTGTCTGTCTGTCTGTCTGTCTGTCTGTCTGTCTGTCTGTCTGTCTGTCTGTCTGTCTGTCTGTCTGTCTGTCTGTCTGTCTGTCTGTCTGTCTGTCTGTCTGTCTGTCTGTCTGTCTGTCTGTCTGTCTGTCTGTCTGTCTGTCTGTCTGTCTGTCTGTCTGTCTGTCTGTCTGTCTGTCTGTCTGTCTGTCTGTCTGTCTGTCTGTCTGTCTGTCTGTCTGTCTGTCTGTCTGTCTGTCTGTCTGTCTGTCTGTCTGTCTGTCTGTCTGTCTGTCTGTCTGTCTGTCTGTCTGTCTGTCTGTCTGTCTGTCTGTCTGTCTGTCTGTCTGTCTGTCTGTCTGTCTGTCTGTCTGTCTGTCTGTCTGTCTGTCTGTCTGTCTGTCTGTCTGTCTGTCTGTCTGTCTGTCTGTCTGTCTGTCTGTCTGTCTGTCTGTCTGTCTGTCTGTCTGTCTGTCTGTCTGTCTGTCTGTCTGTCTGTCTGTCTGTCTGTCTGTCTGTCTGTCTGTCTGTCTGTCTGTCTGTCTGTCTGTCTGTCTGTCTGTCTGTCTGTCTGTCTGTCTGTCTGTCTGTCTGTCTGTCTGTCTGTCTGTCTGTCTGTCTGTCTGTCTGTCTGTCTGTCTGTCTGTCTGTCTGTCTGTCTGTCTGTCTGTCTGTCTGTCTGTCTGTCTGTCTGTCTGTCTGTCTGTCTGTCTGTCTGTCTGTCTGTCTGTCTGTCTGTCTGTCTGTCTGTCTGTCTGTCTGTCTGTCTGTCTGTCTGTCTGTCTGTCTGTCTGTCTGTCTGTCTGTCTGTCTGTCTGTCTGTCTGTCTGTCTGTCTGTCTGTCTGTCTGTCTGTCTGTCTGTCTGTCTGTCTGTCTGTCTGTCTGTCTGTCTGTCTGTCTGTCTGTCTGTCTGTCTGTCTGTCTGTCTGTCTGTCTGTCTGTCTGTCTGTCTGTCTGTCTGTCTGTCTGTCTGTCTGTCTGTCTGTCTGTCTGTCTGTCTGTCTGTCTGTCTGTCTGTCTGTCTGTCTGTCTGTCTGTCTGTCTGTCTGTCTGTCTGTCTGTCTGTCTGTCTGTCTGTCTGTCTGTCTGTCTGTCTGTCTGTCTGTCTGTCTGTCTGTCTGTCTGTCTGTCTGTCTGTCTGTCTGTCTGTCTGTCTGTCTGTCTGTCTGTCTGTCTGTCTGTCTGTCTGTCTGTCTGTCTGTCTGTCTGTCTGTCTGTCTGTCTGTCTGTCTGTCTGTCTGTCTGTCTGTCTGTCTGTCTGTCTGTCTGTCTGTCTGTCTGTCTGTCTGTCTGTCTGTCTGTCTGTCTGTCTGTCTGTCTGTCTGTCTGTCTGTCTGTCTGTCTGTCTGTCTGTCTGTCTGTCTGTCTGTCTGTCTGTCTGTCTGTCTGTCTGTCTGTCTGTCTGTCTGTCTGTCTGTCTGTCTGTCTGTCTGTCTGTCTGTCTGTCTGTCTGTCTGTCTGTCTGTCTGTCTGTCTGTCTGTCTGTCTGTCTGTCTGTCTGTCTGTCTGTCTGTCTGTCTGTCTGTCTGTCTGTCTGTCTGTCTGTCTGTCTGTCTGTCTGTCTGTCTGTCTGTCTGTCTGTCTGTCTGTCTGTCTGTCTGTCTGTCTGTCTGTCTGTCTGTCTGTCTGTCTGTCTGTCTGTCTGTCTGTCTGTCTGTCTGTCTGTCTGTCTGTCTGTCTGTCTGTCTGTCTGTCTGTCTGTCTGTCTGTCTGTCTGTCTGTCTGTCTGTCTGTCTGTCTGTCTGTCTGTCTTAAAATGCATTGTTTTCGAGATATTGTCGTTTAAAGCCGTAAAACGTTTTTTTTAGCATATCTTATTTATAACCCGATTTCAAATAATTATATTTAAAATATGTTTTTAAGGCCTATAATATACAGTTTTTTGCTAGAATATAACGTTTTGGAGATACAGACTTTCAAACTAAATATTTTTTTATAAATTTAACTTAATGTTTTTTTTTATTTACCAACCCTACACAATCATACAACAATTGATGATTGTATTTTGTAATTTGACAATCATTTTTTTAACATCAATGTAAATTACATGGCGCCCTAAAAATAAACTCAATTTATGTAAATATCAAAGTTTAAGAAGAACCCATACCAAGTGCCGCCAGACAAACAGCTGTCGAACGTAGCTTTGAACTTTTACTAGCCTATCTTTTTTTACATCGACTTTCGTTTGGCCAGCTTCAAACGCTACACAATGCAAATTATGCAGGCGTATTATTGGTTGCTTATTCACGTGATCACACAACTTTCCTTTTCATAACGTTTCAAATTAGTACCTAGTGCCGATGTATTGACAAGGTGCTTGCAACTATTCAGCGGGTTTAAGTTTGTTTTAGTAAACTTACGACTAAAATGTGTTTACAAACTAGTTATTTCGAAACGTATCGTCCATCCCAATTAGTTTGTTAGTTGTGCTTTATCTTTGTCCCAAATTGTACTAGCTGGCCTTTAAAATAAAGGAATAGTTACTCTTCAAGAGTGCACTGCATGACAGTAATACGGTGGCAGTATATACTGAGGGTGGTCAAATTTTCACATTTGTGTCAAATAGTTTATCGAGTAATCAGAAAAAATGCCTTTCAGCCATTCCATGATGGCGGACTCTATCATTCCTACAATATAATAATAATAATAATAATAATAATAATAATAATGATAATGATAATGATAATGATAATGATAATGATAATGATAATGATAATGATAATGATAATGATAATGATAATGATAATGATAATGATAATGATAATGATAATGATAATGATAATGATAATGATAATGATAATGATAATGATAATGATAATGATAATGATAATGATAATGATAATGATAATGATAATGATAATGATAATGATAATGATAATGATAATGATAATGATAATGATAATAATAATAATTATTATTATTATTATTATTATTGGAAATACAACGGGCTAACGACCGAGTCTTTCTGCCATTCGTACAATATTTTATCAAATATTAAAAAAAAAATGTCCCAAAAACTAAAACTGATAATAAAGCTGTTATGAAAAATAGAAAGTGTCGATAATTTAAAATAAAATAATAAATACAATAATTATCTGGCATTTAGTGTTTAAAAGATTTTATTTTTTAAACTTTGATGATGGACGCTACAAAAAATGGAAGTGGAATAAAACTATTTTATGTTTCGCCCAAATCTTAACAAATTGATTAAGGATTAAATTCAAAATTTATTATAGTATGGTTGGCATTGTTAATAGATATATATATTTCTTTTAATTTTATTTTATGTTTAGTTTATATACTGTCTAATATGAGAAAATTAAATGTGTGATGACGGACGCTACAAAATTTCCACCAAAATTTTAATCTTTTATTTTCTAATTCATCTTAAAGAGATTAAAAAACTCTAAATTTAACTCTAAATGTGTTACACATGAATTATAACTGGCCTGTTTGAACTGCAACTTATTTTCGTAAAAAAATGTTTCGATTGGATAAATTTTGATTAATTTATTATTCCATCAATCTATTTTCTAATCATCGCACAAAGTGATATTGGTAGACTGACAGTTTCGGGCTGCAGGCCCTCTTCAGTACCAAGAGTCAAATCTGCACGGTGATTAAGAAAACGTTTTTAGACTTTATTCGCAAAAGGAATAGTCATTAGATTGATGTAGACTTGTGCACCATCTATTGCTAGATGTAGACAACTAGTCATACCTCTCCTTGTCTGGAGACTTTGAATGGTATCAAGTTGAAGACTTGTGTGTCTCAAGCACATAGTACCCCTAACGTGTGGTTAGACGCAGAATTAATAAGGACAGAAATTTTTAATGTTAAACAAAATTATAAAAATATTAATTTATTATTCCATCAATCTGTTTTCTAAGCATCGTACAGAGTGATATTGGTAGACTGACAGTTTTAGGCTGCTGGCCCTCTTCAGTACCAAGACTAGGAGATCGGGATCCCGATCCCGAAATTTAAAAATGTCTCATTTCATCAGAAATTAATTATCTTATATTAAATAAAATTATAAAATTTAAACCAAAAACTTATTAAAATGACCAGTATTAACCATATTTTATTTAAATTTATATTTTACTAAATTAAGAAAAATAAAAAATAAAATAAACACTAATAAAAGCAAAAACATTTTTTTATATACAAATTGTATGTGTGCATCACGAAAAAAAAACAAATATTCAGTAAAATATTTATTATTAAAAAAAAAACAAACTTTTTAAAAGTTAAAACAAACAAATTAAATAAAAAGTTAAAAAAAAACAAACTTTTTAAAAGTTAAAATAAATAAATTAAATAAAAAGTTAAAAAAAATATACTTTTTAAAAGTTAAAATAAATAAATAAAATAAAAAGTTACATCTATAACTACCAAGTTGGTAGTACCAACAAAACAAACAACATTAAAATATAAATTCATAAAAAAAATACATAAAAGTAATTATAAACAAACTTAAAAATTTTATATTAAAATTATGTTTTTTATTAGCTTAAGAAAAATATCTTTTAAAAAAATGGCCATGAGCCATTTTTTCAAAACTTCTGAAAAACTTCAGGGATAATACTCTTAACCCTTATTTTTTAGCACATATACACACACCATGGATCAACAACGATTGAAAATTTAAAGAAATTCTGTAGGTCATTCAAAACAGTTTTTCGAAAATGCTCAGCCCGTTTATATTATACGCAAATCACAATTACATATCGAGTAACCCGATTCGAGTTGAATAAATAAATTCTAATTTTTCGGGATTTTCGGGATTTTTTTCTCGGGATTTTCGGGATTTTCGGGATTTTTCGGGATTTCGGGATTCAAAAATCTTTGGGATATCCCGAACTTTCGGGATCCCGAATTTCGGGACTGGAAACCCTATTTGTGTGTACAAAATATTTGGTTGCATATGGCCAATTTAATTATTTGGTTGTGATAAATATATTTTATTTCTGTCAAATAAACTATTTGGAAATTAAAATATTTATTAACATGAACGAAATATTTATTTGACTCAAATAAAATTTATTACTCACAACTAAATAATTTAATTGGCCATATCCAAATAAATCTAAATTACCTTTTTTACCAGTGTACTGAAAAAAACGTTGGTATTTTTACAAAAAAAAAATACTAATATTATTGCAGGGATTTTATATCTTTATATTGTAAAATCAAAAGTTAGTTTAATAAAAACGCAATATTATTGTGGATTTACTAAATTTTGCGAAAATACCTGAACATTTCACAAAAAACATTTAAAATTACAAAAACGTGTTGTAATATTGTGCAAATGCGAAATAATTTCACAATTTATTATGTAATATCACAGGTAAATGTTGTGAAATTACAAAAAAAAAATAATTGTTATGAATTAGATTACAACGCAGTTTAGTTAAATTACAAAGTTGAAATGTAATATTACTAGCAAAATCGGTGGCATTAAATAACCAATATTAGTAATTTCACAAAACAATTTTTAGAGTGTCCAGCAAAGACGTTTTTTCGGGCATTGGTACACAAATAATAATAACTAAATGGTTAATTTCCAAAATAGTACATCAAATTGGCCGAAAAACAATTAATTGCTAAAACAATGAAATGCTTGTGAATGTTCGTATGTTTCAGTTTAGTTACGCTACAGAATCGAGATCAAAAGTTGTCACACATTAGATTTTAAAATAGTCTAATGAATAGGTGGCTTTATTTAAGCGATGTTTCCTGTCGTCAAAATAACGCATATTTTAGCTCATAATTACCGATCATTTTACTTTCATCTCTTCGACTTATGGGGACGTTATGGTAATAACCGTAAGAATAGTCAAATTATAAGTATTAAATGTGGATCTCCACCAGAAAAGAGCCCATATTGTCGCTTACAGTTTACGAGATACAAGGTGTTCCAGAACTCGCGTAGAGAAATTTTAGAGGTGTTTCTAGATACAAAAATATGAAAAAAGTTCCTATAAAGGTTGGTCCGGAGACCAGCCCTAAGGGAACTACGGCCCTTCTAAGAGTGCCCCTAAAAAAGAGTTTTTATTTATTATCCCTTTTACCCTATTAACCACAGTAACAAATTTTTGCACATGTAATTATCTTAAATTTCTTAACATATACTAGGTGGCACCCAAAGTATTTCAATTCAGCTAATATTAATTAATTAATTTAACTACAAGCTGTAAAGATATTTTAATACACTCAAAAAACATTTCTACAAAATTAAAAAAATATTAACTCATCATGCCGTCGCATATCGACGTTTTCACGTTAACTCTGATGTAATATTTTGAAAACGCTACTATTGACAAATAGAGTTACTGCTTTCTAAATTAGTATGGCAGTATAGGTATCCAATAAAATTTTAACATCATAAAAATTAAAACCTAATTCAATCTTTTAAAGGGCTGGCTATTTTAAGAATTAAAAAGGTTGATCAAGAGAGTCAATTTCAAAACTCTTTTTAAGGAAATTACATTACATTTTTGTTTAACCTCGTACTATTCTACTTAATTAAGCATCCTCCAAGTCCAGGGCTTGTGTGGGCTAGTAGTAGATGGAACCACCGGCTTTAATTGACTTTCGAACCAATTTATAGGGAGTGTCCGCTTTACTTGCGCCTTCGCCAAATTTCAATTATTAATTAACTGAAAAAGGCAAAATGGCGCCGCGGCCCGCCGGTGAGAATCGAACGCGGTAGTCCACTACACCAATCCTCCCATTAAGTGGTACTAATAGTGTCAAAAACTACTAAATGATTTAAAATAAAGAAGCGTTCTTTTACAAACAATTATCTAAATTAATAAGGTATCTACTTTTTTTCCAAATTGAAGTGCATTTTGTTTGTAGTTTTGTAGTGTAGTATATAGGTAAGTTATAGTAAATAAACTTGTATACGCAGTACCCAGAACTACTAGATTTGTGTACCCACGCGATATGTATATCCACGTTGATTTGCTATTTAACAAATTGAGATAATTACTTCAAATCAGAAATGAGGGGATCTCAATGCCAAAATTTAGGAGCTGATTTTACATCAAAAAATATGAAAAAAAAATCCTATAAAGGGTGGGCCGGAAATGGGCCCTAAGGGAGCTCGGCCCTTCGAAGATGGACATATTGAATGGGGAACAAAAAAGCACCAATAAAATTTTAATGCTGCAGGGAAATTCTTTATTTAAACGTAAGCAAAAAAGTATTCTTCACCGAAATACCTAAATTTAATATAAAAGGAGTAAATAACATTCTAAAAAGTAACAGTTTTGGTGGCACAAAATGTTAGTTCCTCTTAATTGCATTTTTTTAACGGTTGCTCCTACAGTGTTACACTAAATGACGTTTTTTTATGTATTTTTACTCAAGGAATCTATATTTTCTACAAAAAATCCAAAAAAAGACACATAAAAAGTTTGGGGCAAAAATGTGTTAAGCCTCACATAATTTGTCCGTCTAGGCACAACCGAGGGCACAACTCTAGATAGATTCAAAAACACAAATTAACATAAACTAATTACCCCTATTAATATTAGTATACACGCAAAATCTCGACGCTCTAGCTTAAAGGATACCAGATTTATTGACTAAAAACAAATTTAAAAGGTCGTATCTCCCTTAGGGCTCATTTCAGGAACTTTTTTTCATAATTTTGTATGTAAAATCATCTCTTAAATGTTGGCATGCCAGTAATTGATTGCCCTGTATATTAGTTTTTTTTTATTATATCATTTGCCAGTTATTTAGTTTTATATATTTCCTTAAAAAGCGTTATGGTCAATTTAGAACTATGATAATACAATAAACTATTGATATTATTGACTTGAAACTAATTGAAAACATTTCCTGTAATTTTGAAGCTATATTATCAAATTCGTCCATAAAAATAAACTGGAGATAATCCTCGATCGAATCTTGCCAGTATCTGTACGAAATCAGAATCCTCATCCCACAGTTGAAAATCGGCAGAATCCGAAATTGAACGCCTAATATGCTAATTCGAACGCCTTCCTTCGCTCGAAGTGGTTAAACTGCACAAACAGCCTCTATTATATGCGCAATAAGACCTTCCCGGCTCTAATGCGATCTCAATTTAGTTTAGTTACGCTCTGTTACACGGGTCGCGTGGCGGCAACCCCCCTTGCACCCTGACGCTTCGCACAAAACGCTTTTCTCACAATTTAATTTCGAATTATTGATGAATAACGAAAAATACAAGACATACTAAATTAACGAAGTTTTCAATCTGCAGAAGGATTGAAGACATGCTTAAATTGACATTTCAATTAAGGCACCATTATAAATTACCGATTTCCTATAACGATTTTGTACCTAAGTAAATAGGTATTTATATGAACACACTTTAACATTTTTTAATTGCTTCCCAATTCATATAATAGTATATTAAAGTACTAGTTTCATAACATACGTTTTTAGCGCACGAGTATAAGTTTGGACTAACGAGCCGCTTGCGGCGAGTTTTTTAAAGTACTAGTGCGCTAAAAACGTTTTATGAAACGAGTGCTTTATACAATTTTTTCTATTTTGCTCTTAAATTAAAAAAAAACTTATATTTAAATTGATGACTGATTTTTGTTTTGGATTGGCATTACAGTTTACATCATGTTTAAAATTATATTTTGATATATTTTATAGTCATATCTTCTCTTTCTGCAATTAACCAAGCCACCAAATTTTGTAGAAAATTCAACTTTAAAGCGACATTGACATTTGCACGGAAAACGTCAAGCGATAGGCCAGGTCTGTTGCCAAAAGAACAAAAAGTACAGACCTCTAATGGGCCTATAAGAACACGCAAAATGCGTGTGATTATGAGCTTATAAGAGTCGCAAAATAGAAAAAAGTCAATTTATTACATACATTTTTTCTAATTCATATTTCACCTTAATTTACTTAAATTACACTCAGGTACATTAAGTAACTGACATATGTAACGCGATGTTACGAGACTGGTGCTTTTTACAAAGTGCTTTTATCACGATGTGAGACATTCGAAATTTAAGTGTTGTTTTTGTTCGATTGTATCTAGAAGCTCCACTTTTTCTTTAATAAGTCTGTACGAAAAGTAAGATTTTTCGCACTAGTGCGAAAAGTACAATCGAATAAAAAATAGTGATACACGATAGACGAAAACTGTTTTAAAAGCGTTGCCAACCTTACTGTCCGATCTCCGTTGGCAATGTCCGTAATCGCCCTAAAATAGTTATTTATGGTACTAGTGGATAAAGTAAGATATTGCCCATGAGAAAATTAATCTGCGAGGCGTCAGCCAAGCAGGTTAATTTTCGAGAGGGCAATATCGGTTTACCCATGAGTGCCATACAAGGTTTTATCCAATAAATAACTTAGGAATTCATATTTTTATTAAAAATTTTAATGACATTTACAAGAAAATAATTTGACAAGTGCGTTGGTAAAATAAATAATTATCCACTCAATAAAGTAAAAGCCACGCGGGGGTTATTATTGAGTTTATCTATTTAAAATAAAGCTGGTAATTGTCTTATTATCTGTATTGGATAAACAGTATTTTTCGTCCTTCTATCATAAAATACCATTTTTGTAGAGCCCGAACTACGTGAAGTTTTCTTTTAATCTTTAAAGATGCTATGTTAGCCGAGATATGTAAAAGCCTTCTTACACAGGGCATATCCAATGTAAATGGATATTATCCATGCAATGCAATTCTTGTGCATTAAAAAACTATATAAAGCACATGCGTGCGTGGAATTTTCCTGCCTTCTGCAAAAATTAGGGACAGTTCTAATTTTCGAAGAAGGCAACAAAATCCGCACACGCATTCGACTTGTTGACAATGGCAACCTTAAAAACAAATAAGTATTTTAGTATACTGGACATAGTTGTCTTAGCCAACAAGGCCCAAGAAGAAGAGGATGAAGACGATGAAGAGCTTCAAGTCTTTGAAAGGTATTTGTCGCGAAAAGACTGTTTAGGCTGACCAAATATGGCTGTCCAGCATCAATATGTCGTAATCTGGCCAATTGTTCGAAAAAAAAAATCAATAATTGAATAGAATAGACGATTAAGAGAAATAAGATGAAGACGAAGCCTAGCTCGGACTTGCTATGCATTTTACCGTGTCTGGGAAACAAAGTACAGTGGTCGCCAGAAAAATTGCTTGCTGTCAAAAATTTAAACGTATTTTTTTATTAATTTTGTATGTTTTAATAATGAATTTTTAAATTAAAAATGGATGAGTAAAAGACACTGACAAAAGTTTTTGACTTTTAAAAGATGTTTCTACTTACCTAATTTAATATGTACAAAATACGTACAAGCAATTTTTCCGGCGTCCACTGTATTTTTAGAAACATGTTGATAAAAACTTTTTCTTACAATAGATTATAATATAAGTAAGCCAGTAATGTGGATAAGGACGGAAACGGATAATGAGCCAATAACTTCTGTTATTCTTTGAGTTGTGTTCGGGAATTGGGAATCGTCTAGATGTATCCAAGCCCAATTCTTCATTTTTAACTGTGCTACCTAATGTTATGCTAAAACATATTGACAGTTATGTACTGAACTAATATTGGTAGCACTGCTGAAATAGAGGACAATCTACTCACTTAGTTCAGCCATCAGACGACTTCATAATTGTATAAGTTTATACTGCAATATGTGCATAAATCCAGAAGAGAAAACATCTTGTATTTTTTGCTATCAGCCTCATTTAATTTCGAATTAACAATAAATGCATAACGATCCATACAAGATAGACTGAACTAACGTTTTCAATTCGTAGAAAGATTGCAAACATTATTAAATTGACATTTCAATTAAGGTAAAAGAACTTACAATTAATGTTCTATGACATGATGTCTTTATAATGTAAAGTTTAGTAACTTTAAATATCGATAAATAAACTACAATATTATTTAATTTTCCAGTTATTTTTTCCCTCGATGTTTCCTAAATAAACAGTGCATGTTTGTATTTAATACTTCCAATCATGGCCACCGAGAGGAGGCATTACTGAGATTGGAGGTGTAGTAATAAAAAACCAACTGGAGATCTAAAAAATGTGTTTCATACTAAACTAATAAATAGCTATAGTCTCTTTTTTCATTATTAAAAAGTTTGTGTCCCAAACAGTATTTAAAAGTTATTTTTTCACCACCAGCCTATAAGCACATCTTTATTACTGTTCTTTTCATTGGCAGAAATATTATTTCTCTACCTATAACGTCAGAGGTTCTAAAAATAATGACATTGCACCATGGTTAATAATGAATTTTTATTATTATTATTATTATTATTATTATTATTATTATAAAAGAGTTGAGGTTAAAAACCTATTTAACTCAAGTTAAAAAAATAATTTATGTAGCATACAAAGTATTAAATAAGTCTGTCCAACCGGTTTTTAAAAGTGTTTATAGTTGGCGCAAGCACAACATCTCATGTGGCAAAGAGTTCCAAGTCGTAAATACTCTGCCAATTAAAAATGTTCTTCTGTACGCAGTCCTGTATATTTCATATTTTAGCTTTAGGCTGTGTCCTCTAAGGCGTCCATCTTTGTTTAATGAAAAAAGGGATCGCATATCAATGGAAAATGTATTATGTAGTATTCTATATGTCATTATAATGGAACCTCTTTCCAACCTGTCCATAACACTGGGTAGACCAAATAAAATGAGGCGGTTTTCGTAAGATGGTCGAGTTCTTCCGGATGGTAATCTCGTAGCACTTCGTTGAACATTTTCTAATAAATTAATATCACGCACCAAGTTAGGGTACCATACTGAGAATCATATTCAGCTGTTTTGGCATCTGACATTTCACATAATTATTAAATCACATTGCTATTTACAAGTGTCTTTAGGCACCAAATTTATTTATTGCATGATAAATTAAAATAAAACATTAACTAAATTAGTACCTATAAAACATGTTTTACAAAAAACACTTCGAAAAGTGAAATTCATTGGTCCATCATATTCAACCATAGATTATACAACCCATAGATTACCGTAAAGATCATAGATTACTAGAGGTACAACCCCCATATATTAGATATTAGATATTAGATATTCAATTCGTAAAACGACAATGTATTATAGGTTGCATATGCCTTGCTCCAAGCCTTGCGCGATTTGCGCAGCACAATTAATCTGGTCTTTTGTTGATATAACCTTAAAATAAAATTGTTTTTTAAAATGGCATATTTATTAACAAAATTTAACAAAAGTAATTAGTAATTTTGTAAACTACTTATAAAAATTATAGTTAATTGTACAATTTCGGCAAGGCATATTTATATCAGCAGGTGATGTTATTGGTATATTCATTTCTCTTTTTTACTGTTAAATTATTATGTGTTAAAGTTTCTGTGTGTTCTGTATGAGGTGAATTTGTATCAAAGATGTGGGGGTACTGTGGGGTTTTCCGTTTCATTAAAATCAGTAGGCAGAGTTGTATTGAAGAAGAAAGAACTTGAAGAAAAATTAACTAAAGAAAGTAGCTTTGTCATTAAATTTTAGTAAAATAAATAAATAACTAGCTAATTAATTGTACTGGTAGTGAAAAAAATACTATGTTTTCCACGTGAGTGAAGATTTAACATTTTAGACCGCGTCTTGCGGGCTTCGCGCTAGAGCAATTTGACGCAGGTCATAAATCTTATACTTCTCTCACTTGGTAAATAATATACTATTTTTTTTCCCTCGTATAATACACTTCTAATCGACTTTTTTATTAGGAACGGCGACAATTTCGCAGATTAACAATATTTAATAAATTTCTCAAAATGTAACATCACATTACAATTACATATTATTATATTACATTGTAATATAAGTACCATGAGAGTTGAAGTAAAGTGTATAGATACTAAAAAGTGAAAAACTCAAATTGAGAGATACGACTTTCCTGCTTAGAAAGGCAGTATTATAAACTTGTAAAAATCTGTGTAGATGTAAATATTAGGTATGTTTTTGCACAATAATTTTTATTTTACAACTGAAATCATTTCAGTTTACCAGTGAAATGAAATATATACGTATGTTCTCGACCCGTAACTCCCCGGTGGCTCGGCCAACCCTCCCCCTAGCTTCTCCAACACGTTATTACATAGCCACCCATGATTTTATTTCGGGTTATAAATTACTTGTTAAATGACCTCGAACTATAGCTATGCCCATTGTTTTGTGGAATTTAAATTACCTTATAAATATGAGATTTTATCATTTTATCGCCATTTTGATCGGTTTTATTGCAATAACTGACTGTTTAAATATGTAGTGTGCTCTGCACATCTGGTGATATTTGGAAGCCAATTTAATATCGCGTATGAAAACAGACGATTCAAATACATATATACAATGCAATAAGCAGCCACGAAGTTCTCATTCCTGCCGCAGGAATCGTGCGTATACAATTATTATACAGGGTTATTCAAAAATAAGTTCGATAAATTCAAGAGGTGATTCTACGTTAAAAAATATGAAAAAAAGTTCCTATAAAGGTTTGGACTTTTGAAAAAGTCCGGAAATAATTCCTAAAGGAGCTACGACTCTTTAAAATTGCAATAAAAATAATGTTTTTAATTAATAACTTTTGTACCCTTTAAGCTAAAGCGACGAGCCATTGCATGTATACTAGTATTAATAAGGGCAATAAGTTTATGTTAATTTATTTTTTTGAATATATCCAGAGGCGTGCCTAGACGGACAAAATATGTGAGGCTTAACACATTTTTGCCCCAAACATTTTTATATTTTTTTTTGGATTTTTGGTAAAAAATATAGATTCCTTGAGTAAAAATACATAAAAAATGTCATAGTGTATCACTGTAGGAGCAACCGTTTAAAAAAAAAATGCAATTAAGAGGAAATAACATTTTGTGCCACTAAAAATGTTACTTTTTACTCCTTTAATATTAAATTTAGGTGTTTTCATGAAGAATTCTTTTTTGGTTAGTTTTAAATAATGAATGGCTCTGCAGTATTAAAATTTTGTTGGTGCTTTTTTTGTTCCCCATTCAATATGTCCATCTTCGAGGGGCCGCAGTTCCCTTAGGGCTCATTTCCCGACCAACCTTTATAGGAACTTTTTTCATATTTTTTAAAGTAGAATCACCTCTTAAATTTCTCTAACTTATTTCTGTATGCTCTGATATGAAATAATCAAATGTGTAATTATGGACTAGGACAAAAAAGTTTAAATTTCCTGGAAATCCACGGAGCGTAGGCCCGAAGCTTTTCTTGTAAAGGTCGGAAAATTGAGTTTCGGATTCCAGATGCTCAACCATGGTAGTCCTATGTATTTATTGACGCTGAATCCAAATTTTAGGTCAAAAAAAATTCTACACCCCCGGAATTCACTCCCGGGCCCAAAAACTACCCCCCAAGAAGGGATTAGAAAATTGAGTTTCAGATGCCAGATGCTCGACCATGTATTTTTCGACGCTGAATCCGAAATTGAGGTCAAAAAAAATTCAACACCCCTGTAATTCACCCCCGGGCCCAAAAACTACCCCTAAGAAGGGGTGGGGAATTGAGTTTCAGGTGCCAGATGCTCAACCATGGTATTCATACGTATTTTTCGACACAGAATCCAATCCGATGTCAAAAAAATCTACCTCCCTGAAATTCACCCCCGGGCTCAAAGCTACCCCCAATAACGGGTGAAAATTGAACTTGGGACGGAGAACGATTGAAGTAGCAAAGCGCCAGTCTCCCACGGTGGGCTTTAAGCTTACGGAGATGAAAAAGTCGAACACCCCATAACTGACAACGGGATATTGTTTCTAATGCTTTCAGAATTACATGTTCGTTGAGAACAAAATCGTAGGTGTAGCCGTCTTTTATTCCATCAAAAATTAGTATATATGTGACCCAAAAAAATTTCAAATTAAAAAGTTTGGAGGTCTCACCCCTTAAATTTATTTATTGGGGTAAGAGTTTCATCCCTTATTTTTTTCAAAATTTTTGAAAAATCTAGAGGTCGCTCACAGCCATTTTTCAAAAAATATGTTTGCTTAGCTTTTTTAATTTTTTTTAAGGCCCAAGGATTTTTTATTTAAATCTTTTTAACACGAAACGGTATAAAAAAAAATTGCTAACCTCAAAAAAAATCTGAATTTTTCTTTCAAAATGGCTGAGCTGTGTCCTTTAAAGTTTGAAAATTCATTACATTGCTTAATTTTAGGTCTAATTACATGCAATTTTGCCACGGTTAAAAGAAGCTGTCCTTTTAAGTAAAATAAAAGGTGTTTTGCTTTCTCTCGATCTGTTGTTAAATTAAGAAAAATCAAATTTAAGGCTAATTTTAACTAGCTCACCAACTAGCTCAGATGGAGGGATTCAAGAATTCCTCAGGGGAAGTGAGTTTTTCTTAATGCATAATAAATTTATAAAAAGAGAAGTAGTTATATTTTATAGAAGAGTTTGAAAAGTCCAAACCAAACCAAACCAATATGCCTGAAATTGTAGAAATGGGTTAATTAAGGATTTGGTTCAGTTTTAAAATATAAAACTCTTACCCCAATAAACAAATTTAAGGGGTGAGACCTCCAAACTTTTTAATTTGAATTTTTTTTGGGTCACATATATACTAATATACTAATTTTTGATGGAATAAAAAACGGCTACACCTACGAACGAACATGTAATTCTGAAAGCATTAGAAACAATATCGTGCTCCGCCAGTTCAGACGTGGTCTTACTTTTTCCGGGAGAATCCCCGTTTAGAGATCTTGTATTTTTAATATTTTTTGCCAGCTAACTTTTTTATGGTTGTTGTTTTTATAACAACAGGTTTTAAACAAATAAATCATAACATTGATTTTTCTACAGGAAAGGAAAAAACTTTCTTGACCCCGGATCCGGATTCAGCGTAGAAAAATACAAAGGAACACCACGGTTGAGCATCTGGCATCCGAAACACAATTTTCCAACCCTTCTCAGGGGTAGTTTTTGGGCACAGGGGTGAACTCCAGGGGTGTAAAAATTTTGTTGACCTCAAATACCATTTTGGGCATCTGGCATGAGAAACTGAATTTTCCACCCTATCTTGGGGGTAGTTTTTGGGCCCGGGGTGGATTTCAGGGGTGTAGAATTTTTTTTTACCTCAAATTCGGATTTAGCGTCGAAAAATACATAGGTATACAATGGTCGAGTATCTGACATCCGAAACTCAATTTTCCAACCCTTCTCAGGGGTAGTTTTTGGGCCGAGGGTGAACTCTAGGGGTGTATAATTTTTTTTGCCTCAAATTCGGATTTAGCGTCGAAAAATACATGGGAATACCATGTTTTTGGGCCCTGGGGTGAATTCCAGACTCCTAGGGTCTTTTCTGACCCCGGATTCAGATTCAGCGTCGGATCTCAACCTTTTTTTATGGGGCTGTGTAATAGCAGAAACTGACAGTTTTTAATTTTGTATTAAATATCTCAGTTAAAGCTTAACCCATAATGTTTAATGCTACAAAAAATAAGGGTTAACTTTGTCCCAAAAAAAAATCAAAGTTGGCTTTGAGAAAACGCCAAATAGGTAATTGAAAAGCAATTTATCATCGTCTCGGCAGGCCACGGCTGACAAAAGAAGGCTATGTTCGCGGGTGTGTGTTTTGTTTAGAAGGGAACTAGCCGCCTGCGACGTAACGATATCGGCCCTCTACCGAAAAAGGGGCGAAGGGAGAGGGAACAAAACCGTTTCAAAAGGACATTAGCGATGTTTAGTTTTCATTATATGGACAGCTAATCTGTCAAAAGTTTATTGATGTGACAATCGCAGTTTTTTCAGAAGGAGATTTCCAGAAAGTCATTTCGGTATAGCGTATTTAATTGGTTTCAGTGACTTTTCATCATCGGTCTTGAGACTTAAAGACTTTAACCCAACTAAAATTTTTCATAGCAGCTACGCGGTGTTTTTTGCAAATTTACACCTTTTGTTTCCGACACCTGATTTTTTTTTCATAAATTGTTTAAACACACCATATGGAGTAATTTAGGCAAATAAAAAAATAAATCGTTGGGATCGATCGTTTTTTTACGTTTTTTCTAATTTATTATTATGTACATATTACGTACTTGAATTTCAATATTTGGTATATGTTTGAAGTCACGTTTTTGTGGACACGATAACTCAAGAACGACTGTTCCGCTCAACTTAAAATTTTTAGGAGAAATCAAGTTCTATGTAGGGAAGATCCCTATTGTTTTTGAAAATAATCCCCCCAAAAACAAAAAAGTCATTAATGGTTAAACTTTTTTAAAAATGAAAAAACATTTATTTTCAAAATTTTTTTTCGTTTTTAGTAAAAAAAAAATTGAAAAAAAATATATTTTTCGAAAAAAAAATATTTTTTTTTAATTTATTTATTTTTTTTTTTTTTTTTTTTGAGAAAAAAAAATAGATTTTTTTTAAGTTTGGACTTTTTGAGTTGGCAAACCCACATTGGCCCTACATACTGAGGAGACATCAGCCGTCCCAAGGCCACATAAGACGGGCTAATGTTGGCAAAACTTCATTGGTCCTATATTGGCCGCCAGAAGGCCGCTTTAAAGCCAACGATAATTTCTATCGTAAAATCGTTCATTGTCCAACTTAAGGCCGGCCAATGATAAATTCCCAACTTGAAAATTGAAAAAATATTCGTTGGCCTGCGGGCAGCCATTGTAGGGCCAATGCCGTTTGGTCAACATTGGCCAGTCGTATGCGGCCGTAGAGCGGCTGATGCCTTCTCATTATGTAGACCCAATGTTTTGCGAACATTGGTCAAATGTAGGAAACATTGGCACGCCAATGTTTGCCAACGGGCGTCCAACAAACCAATGTTTGCTGGGAACTGTTCCAAATTGTTGTATGGGCAGTACACTAGATACTTTATGTCCTTTAAGAGTGATTTCTTATTTATAAAAGATGAATAGGAAAAAATATTTACCTTTTTCTGTAATATTAAATTATTTGGTATATGTTTCGTGTTGTTCTAGACTATTAAATAAACGAAATTCAAACAATTTCCTTTTGCCTTTCGTCAATAAAATATCTTTCAAAATTTACTTTTACTTTTGGCTTGGTAAAACTAAAT
>CAUEHQ010000375.1:0-33626 GCA_958510825.1 Brachypterus glaber
GTAACCAATTTTTAACTAACTTTTTTTCAATATTAATTTCCTTTTATATAGAAAAAAAAATGATTTCCTTAAAAAAATTGGTCTGTCGGTCTATCTCTCTGAACGGCAAATTTGTGACTACGATAACTCGAGAACGCTTTGAGGACCATAGGTTCCTTATCCAAAGTTTTAGACTAAGATTGTTTTTGATAAAAAGCGGGATCGGGTGAAATGGGGTAAAACTATTAATCTTTTTTTTTCAAATTTTTTCGTTTTTTGAATAAATAAATCCTTAAAAACACAAATTAAAAAAAAACAGTATATTTTGTTTTAGTGAACCAATAAAACATGCAGTGACTAATATCTAAAGCGCCGCCCAGAGGTTCTCATAACTAGCATAATACATAACATACGGTGCCGTGATTGGCTTGATGTGCCGTAATGTGTCTTGTACACAGGCTTTTAACTATATGTTTGGCTCGCATATACGAATTAGACCTAAGTTACGGAAATCGCACCCGAATTTATATAATCTACGCCTTTTGTCACGCACTAGCAAATTCTTTTGCAGCAGCAGTTTCTTTTAATCACAACAGTTTTTTTTTGTTATTTTGTATAACTAACAATCATTATTCGTTTACTAATGGTCCTTGTAAGAGTTATATTTATTTTAAAAGAAAATGCTCTCTCAATAAAACAAGCAAAAAATATATTACAACTGGATAATATAGACATTGAATACAGTACTGAAACAATAGGGACAAAATTCGATGTAAACTAAACAACATTTTAGAGTGAAATCATGGATTGCAAATAATCAATAATATGTACAAGAAAATTTAACAAGAGAAGAAGCCACTTGGGTTGAAAATACACTAATAAATAAATTGCTTCTTTGCACCGCTTACATCGGTAGACATGGAAAGGTAATTTTCTTTAGATAAATGGATTTTTAATACAAAAAGAAATGCATTAGTTCCAAAAACAAATTAGAAAAAAAATAAATTATTTACTTTTAAATTAAAATACTAGAATAATTTCTTATTTAATGCTTTTATTTACTACAGTAATACCAAAAACAATATCTCTATATAATGCAAGTAATGTTGTTAGTAAATACTATAAATTACGTTTCCCTGTTAAAAAATCCAAAGTCCAGTCACTGGTAATATTTATTTTAATTACCTATTTCTGAAAAATGTTTTTTTTTTTTAATTGGTTGATATACATAATAACAAACTAGTAGTTATAGTATTAAAAAAACTTAAAAATTATAATTATATGTGTAATATATAAATTATATAGTTTATTTCTCGAAAAATTGTACATAAGCATGGAGAGCCCCAAATAAGCTTTTGGATTGTGCTAGGGGCTCTCCATTAATTTTGAAAAAAAAATTTCAGATGTTGAAGTTTCATATTTTTCACATAAAAATTTCAAATCCCTTCTTCCAAGTTCCACCTCCACAGATTCTCTCCTTTATTTTATCCATTCGCAACCATAATTTCAAAAATAATTTAGCTTCTTACAATAATTTTTATGAAAAACAATACTCAAAAAATTGACATGACATTAATCTCATAATTCAAATCAACAAATATCAATATGTATGATGTATGAATTTTTATTTCTTATTTATAATTTTTGTATAATTTTTTGATAAAATTTTTAGAAATATTTTTTTTAGATTAGATTTTTTGTTAGTTTTTTGTATTGTACTATTTAAATTATTCTTATAATGCTTTATAATTAGAAAAGTTATATAAATTACGTTGTTTTATTTTTCCGATAAATTTTATTCTATTAATTTTAATTTTTAGAAAAAAATCAAAGCGAATACTGTGTTTTTGCTTTGATACGTTTTGAATTTGACAAATAAATAACCTTGCTTTAAAAATTTATTCTTACCTGTCAAACTAAATCATACTATGTTGTAAAATATACGATTTCAATGCCCACCTTAATAAAACCTATTAATGCTTTTTAAAAAAATTCGGAAGATATGTAAAATGAAAGAATTTACATTAAAATGACGTATAATACCTGTTTAACTTTCAAAATAATGTTTTTTTTTAATAATAATAAATAAAATAATATGTGGTTTCTTAAAAACTATATTAAATTATTTATAGTATAATTAACTGAATGAGTGATGTTCTAATAAATTACTCCGTGTTCGAATTCAATGCAACATTCAATGCTGCATACAAGTTTTTTTATGTTTTCATCACACACAAATACGTAAGAAAAATATAGTCTGATTAAGAGTAATTGGCTTTATTTTTTGTTTGAGGACCTGTGTAATATTTATTTTAATTACCTATTTCTGAAAAAATATACATAATACTAGTAGTTATAGTAATAAAAAAATCTTAAAAATTATAATTATATGTATAATCTTGAAACTGCAGAAAAAAATTATTCGCACTTTGTGTCTTTTGATTTTTGTCTTTAATAATAAAACAAATTTTACCACAAATATTTAAATATTTAAATGGTGACACACAAAAGTGCTAAATTTGAAAAATCACCCCTATACAGCTGTATAAGCCTGTACAATTTACGTGAACTATCAAATTTTAACACATTTAAAAATAAAGTAAAAAATATTCTTATTGATAATTGTATATATAGTTTAGACGAGTATAATTCATGCAATTTTAATCTAGAACTCTTTTTTTTCTTTTAATTTTACTTTAAAAAGTAATATTATTTATTTTCATTTTATTTGAATATATTCTATGTATATCTATTTTTTTTTATTGATTTTAATTGTATTGTATTGTGTTCACTAATCTTAATATTAATTTTAATACTGTATATTTTAATTCTGTTTTTGTCTTTTATACCTTTTTATATTTTACTTTATTTATTAGTTTAATAATGAATTTACTTAAACTTTATTTATTTATTTATTTTGTTTTCTAGATTTTTTGTTAATTTATTCACAATTGTAACTGTATTTTTATATTTTTATATGTTAGTGTACACTTCTGTATGTAGGATTTTTTTTGTGTTTTTTATGTATTTTCACTTTCTTTTTTTTTACTTGCATACAGACTATTTTATTTTTATGACATACCATATATACTTATGTATCAACATGGCGAAATAAATATTATTATTATTATTATTATTAAATGAAATCGTTACGAGGAATAAGGAATTATTTTGTACGCCAAGACTTAAAACTGCTGGTTTTGAAAAAAGTACCAGATATTTAGCGATTAAAACTTTTAATAAACTTCCAGATTCATATAAAATGCTAAATTTAAGTAGGTTTTAAACAAAAATCAAAATATTTTTATTTGGAAATTCCGATTTATTCAACGACTGAGTACATGAAATTCAAATTCAAATAGGTCACAATCCTTATTTTTTGTTTATGTGGATTATGTGAATTGTTTAAATTATTTATTATTAATGAATTGACGTCTGCCTGTAATTTTTATAAATTTAAGTGGCAATAAATATTTTATCTTATCTTATAATATATAAATTATATACAAATGAATGTATGAATTTTTATCTCTTATTTATAATTTTTGTACAATTTTTTGATAAATTTTTTATAAATATTTCTTTTAGAAAAAAAAAACATTTCATGTTATAATGTGTAACGTGTTATAACAGGAAAAAAGATAAAGAAACAAAAAAGCTTATATGCTGCTAGCTGGATTCCATCCAACGAACTAACAACTCTTCTCTCTAGAATACGCATACCGTTAATATAAAGTATCTCCAACATCTCGGTTTGTTTGTAAACAAATAGTAGGTATATTCAGGCCTGAACTATAACAGTTACCAGTAACAGTTATTGTTGTCTCTGTTAGAACAAAGCTGTGCGAGTAAGACAGACAAATGTATATGTTGGCTACGTTTTTGTCAGTTTTTACAAATGAAATGCCTATTCTAGAGAGAAGAGTTATTAGTTCGTTGATTCCATCCCAGAGTAATTTATCAAGAGCATCCAGTGCGCCACAAACGCGACTTACTATGCAGTGAAATATAGTTTTAAAAAACTACATATTATTTTTTTTTCAAAAAAAAAAATAATAATTATTTTGAAAGTTAGATTTTTATACATCATTTTAATGTAAATTCTATCATTTTATATATATATATTTTTTTTTTCATATAGTAGAGGCACATTCGCCATATTTCGAACAAAAAATTTAAATTTTTACCTTTATTTTAAACGAAAAAAATAAAATTTTAGTTTTTTATTACGAGTGTATATAAAAAGAACAAAACCTGATGTAAAGTTTTATATTTCAGTTTATAAAAAAAATGTTTTTGACATTTTGACCTATAACCCAAAAACCAGAGGTCAGTTGGGTGGGTAGAAGCTTTTTATTAAAAAGATGAAAACTACATCATACTAAAAATTCTGAATTTTTTATCGAAAGCCAGTTTCCATAAAAAACTGCCTGTCTCTAGATAGCATGGGCCCATGGGGTTTATTTTAAATTATTTAAAATTTAAAATATATTTATATATATATATATATATATATATATATATATATATATATATATATATATATATATCTAAACATGTAACAATGGTAGACTTAATTAACACATGCGCTTTGACAACTTTGATATGAAACACATATGAAAATTAAATAATTTTTGAAAATTAAAAAAACATATTTTACAAAATTGCTTAGAAAAAATGACTCTTTCAATATTCGTATTAAAAACTACAAATACACTGAAAACATATAAAAAATATGAAAATCGATTTTCTTATAAACCACGATTATTTTCATTTTTGGTTTTAAAATACTTAGGGAATATCCCTAAAAGATAATTTGAAAAAAAACGGAGATGAGAGAACTTTTGATTTAAATCCCAAAACCACACCGCGGAGGTCGAAATACGTAGAATTTATTTGGTTTGTAACAATATCAGATTTCTGTCAATAAACTTTGTACTTTTTTTAAATCTTTTTTTTGCCATAGAAAAAAAACGAAGATATGTAATGCTTTGCATTCTATTATATACCTTGGGAACAATGATCCTTATATTAAAAGTAATTTTTACTAATTCGTTTTTGAGTTAGACATGAGACAGACATTTACAAAATAACTTATTTTTTATGAAACTGTATTCAATTTTTTTTGCCTGGTACGTTTTTTTGGTGAATTTGAAAAATTCGAAACAACGTTATTAAATTGTTTTATCGCTTACGCGCTGAGAATAGGATAAAAACAGTAGGTACATTGCCACAAAATAAGATTATTAGCGTCCGACCTTCGCGGTTTCAATTTCGGCCAAAAATACGACCAAATTATAAATAAAAAAGGCTCATAAAACTGCAAACTCATTTAAGGTTTGAAGTATGGTTACTGATTTCGAGGGCTTCTTCATATTATAAATTGTAAGTAAATTAAAATACCCAATTATAATTCTTTTGGGACTCCCTAATCAGGAAGTTACTTTCTGAAGTGGTTATTTTTTTACAATTCAAACTAAAATGCGTTTAACAGGTCGACTGTCAATTATAATTTTGAGGTGGTGGCTGGTGCCGAAATTATTTATGTTCCGTTTTGCAAAATACGAAGTAAAAATTAAACCAACAAAAGCACGTGTTAAAACACACTGTCTTATATGATGCCGCAAACGTACAAACAACTAACAGCAAACGCCGATAAAACACTGAAACAAGAAGTTGTAATATATGATCATCACTCAGATCGGAGTGGTCGGCAGTCAACGTGTTAACTACTCTAGTATACAGGTAGTTCTGGCCAATAAAAAATATACAACATAGCTACATTATTACGGTATTAAGGAAAAACTTACCAAAGTTTCTTAATTTTTGAGAATGGTCGAAAACACGTGCATCTATCACTTAAAAATAAAAAAAAAAATGTCACCATATTTGTAAAATAGCTCCCTTTAATAAAATAAGTACTTGCACTGGTGCTCCAAAGCAATTTGGGGGAGGGGGGGGGCAGAACAAATTGTAAATAGAATATAGAAACATTATTGTAAATAGAAATTTAGGTGGCCAGTCACTGTACTGCCTACCCTATAAACAGTAAAAATTTTGTTTATTTTGAATAAATAAAATAAAAATTAAAATTTTGCAGTCCACTTTTAGACAAAATACGTAACGATTTCACGAAGGGATGAATCAAGGCAACGCACCCCAACACTGGCCAAGATCAACTAAAAATCTAAAACCGTGGCATCGAACTTTTGCGGGGTTGTTGACCCCACTCTGCGCGGAAATGTAAAAGAGGTTTTGCAACGTTATGCTCAGTGCCAAGGGCGCACCCAGGGTAGTTGGTGCCCCCTTCAAAAACTCAAATTTTATTTTATTTTTTAGTAGTATTTTCCGAGGTGTTTTCCTCATATTTTTTTTTTAAAATACACTGTATAGATAAAAAATGAAAATGGGATCATTGACTTCTCGGATGAGATTTTGAGTTCTCGGCTGGGATCAATGTTAAATACGTTAAATACTGTACAAGTAAAGCAAAACCGTGACACCATTAATATGTTTTAAGCCTCCAGTTTCGAGACACGGTTTTCTTTACTTGGATATTTTTTAATATCGTAAGCGTCACATAAATTTAAAGTTCTCGACTGGGATCGTCACATAATTTTGGGACACTTTTGCGTCACATAACTTTGGGACACTTGCGTCACATCTGCCTCTCTCAGCTGAAAGGTCCTATCTGTGTATGTTAAACCTATGTAGATAGGACTTTTCAGCTTAGCACGGCATCTGATAATAATTTTTTTTTAACTCCACCCCCAATGGGGTAAGGAGGTAAATATTTTAAAATATTTTCAATATTTTCCTCAAAATTAGTATATAGGGGCTTTTGGGGTTGACGAATTTGAATCTGATAATAACTTTTTTCTAATTTCAACCCCTGAGGGGTGGGGGTAGTTTTCGTAAAAACTGGTGTATTGGGGTTTTTGAGGTTGCTGAAAGTGAATCTGATAATAAATATATTCTAAATCCACCCCCTGAGGGATGAGGGGTAGTTTTCATGAAAATTGGTATATTGGGGTTTTTCAGGTTGATGAAAGGAAATCTGATTATAACAAAATTCTAACTTCACCCCCAAAGGGGCAGAGGGTAGTTTTCGTGAAAATTGGTATACTAAGGTTTTTATGGTTGCTGAAAGTGAATCTGATAATAAAAAATCCATTTTACGCAAATGGGAAAGCTCTTTTACTGGACAGTGTATTTCCATTGCCATCGGACAACAAAAATCCTGATGGATAGTTGCTTATAATGTTAAATAGAGCATTTAATAATTTAATTTAGGGTTGCAAAATTTAAAATAAATAAAGCGAATTATTAAAAAAATTAAAAAAAAATCGACAGGTGCAAAATGACCTGTTATAAAGTTTAGAACTGCTTATCTCAAAAACTGTGCATACGATTGGTCTAAAACTTAGGTCAATTCTTAACAGAACAATGGTCTATAACATATAAAATTTCCAGCGAATTAAGCCATTTTATAGGGGTTTTTGTGCGTAGTATAAATAAATTTATAAATAAAAACTGAATAAAAGTTATAAATAACAACCGAATTTTTACCCTTTCAAGGGGGCGTAGCTCCCTTAAGACGCATTTTTAGGGGGGGGGGGGGTAGAGGGCTGAAACCGTTACGAAAAAAAACCGTTACGAAAAATTGTCTCAAAATATGTGACGCTCACATTAAGTTCCCGGCTGGGATCATTGTTGATTTAAGCGTCACATAGATTTAAAGTTCTCGCTGGGGTCATTGAGTTCTCGGCTGATATCATTATTAAATACGTTCTACTCTACAAGTAAAGCAAAACCGTGATAACATTAATTTGTGACGCTTACGATTTCAACAAAGTTCTCTGCTGGGATCATTGAGTTCTCGGATGGCATCATTGTTGTTATGTCATATGTCAATTCCTATGTATTTTGAGCCGCTGAATCTGAATCTGAGGTCGAAATTTAAAAGTTAGCTCTTATTTTTACCATAACCTCAAAAAACATATCATATCATTGCGACAAGTATGTTTTTTGAGGTTATGTTGAAAATGGGAGCTAACTTTCAAATTCCGACCTTAGTTCGTCGGAGATGCAACATTTTTAATTTTGTGTGGCTGTGTTATCTCTGCAACTAAAAGTCCGATCAAAAAAAGTTTGTTACAAAAGATTTTTATATTTTTGAGGGGAATTAAATAACATTAAAAAAAATATATGTTTGTACCTAAAAAAACAAAGTTGACCTTGAAATGACCTTGAAAACGTAAATATCCGTAAAAAATAAATACGCCATTTTGTTTTCACCATTAAAATAAACAAATTTTGTTCGATATTTTTTTTTCTAAAATGCATAGTATTCGAGATATTTGAAAGTTTCAGGTTAAAAAGACACCCGGTATAGTGAAAAGATAAGATTGGTAATTTATGTACGGTATATTCAAAATCCATTCAATCTAAAAATACAAAAAAGAGGCATCAGAATTTGCAATTCAGGCAAATATTGATATAAATTTTTATAAAATTATTAAAAAGTACAGGGTGACCCAAAAAAAACGGACACTTTTTAATCCGTTATAACTTCTTTGCCTTTTGACCGATATATACCAAATTTGAAATGAATATACTCGTAATCCATTGAAAACCGTCGAATTTTGAATTATTTGGGCGCTCGACCAGTTCCAAATTAATTATTTTTTTTGTGTTGTTATTTTTACATTGCTTTGGTTAGGCGTGATCCCCCTCTGAAGTTTGCATTTTATTGATTTTTGAATGTTGCGGAAATTTAAATTTCTCAGTTATGAAATAAGCTAGCGATATGAAACAAAAACACTTTTTTTATCATATAATTGTACGATCAAACGAACTTACCTGAAGTGAAGTTCGATCGCAATTACATGAAGCTTCGGTCCGGATATATTATCCTTATATAGACGTAGTCCGACCCTGGATACTGTAGCCGTGCACCATTCAAAGTTTTTAAAGCGCAAAATCTTGCCCCGCTCTCCGCCTGGCGCCAACCTCCCAGCCGGTGGTATTCAATATTTCACTCTTTAAAGTACCTAGGTGGATTTATTAATCCGCAAGCTAGAGGGTTGCCAAAAAAAAATTAATCTCAATGCTTTTTTTTTTGGGGTGGGAGGGTGGATAGTATATCCGGACCGAAGCTTCATGTAAAGGTATATTGATATACGAAGAACAAAATAAACAAAGTTCAAACGAATGCATTTCTCGTAATATCTTAAATTAAATTTATATTTACTTAAGCTGTGGGTGCAGGGATTCCTAAAATGGCTTTCGCAAAAGCAGTTTTGTCCGACAGAGGGCGATTATAGAATTTTGCGAAGGTAGCCGTCCGTTCTGACCATCCTGCTGTTCTACAAATTGTCTCCAGGGGTACACCTTTTCTCAACGCAGCGGACGTCGATGCATGACGTGTAGAATGAGGATTGAATTTTGAGGTATCAATTCCCGCCAAAGATAACATTTGCTTTACCCATCTACTTATTGTCTGCTTATTCGCAACTGCATGCGGCTTTTTAGCTGTGAGAAAAAGCATGTCCTGATCCGTTGCTCTAAAATTGTTTGTCATATCGATGTTTTTGTTTAAGGTTGTGGCTACACAGATATCTGGTTCTTCTCTAAAGAAAGGTATGTGTAATGTAGGCTGGTTTTTATTCGAAAATGAGGTTTTAATTGGATCCGATATGTTAATCTGAATTTCATATCGATCTTGCTTGATATTAGATATTCTAATAAGAGAAATAGTTTGAAGCCTACCTCCTGTGATAAGGGCTAAGAGTGTGGCCAATTTTTGTGAAAGCTGCTGTAGGCTTAAGTCCGTGGGTAAGCTTTCAAGGTAAGAAAATAATAATTGGGGATCCCATGTATCAGAATACCTTGGTTGAGCTCCAAGATCGATGGGCAAGATAAGGCTAAGGGCTGATCTATGAGAATTTAGTGCCCCATATTTGTAATTATGTTCTACAGCAACTTTTTGTAAAAAATTTATCACGTCTCTGTTAGTCGCTTGATACATCGATATATTTTCCTTCGTGCAGAATTCCCACCATAGTCGATAAATTGTGGTGTATTGCTTAATTGTAGAATCCGCGATGGAAGAAATCATTGTATCTATGGCATCTTCAGGGACATCTCTTCGCTGAAAAGACTCCCAGATAATCTGGCGACCACCAGGGTAAGCTGGTGAGCCAGAGGATGAGTTTCTCTGAAAGGAGAAAATAACAAGTCAGGAGAAGTATATTTCTTGTCCAACAGTTAACTTGGAAAACAGCGGGTACCAGGGTTGGGAAACCCAATGAGGTACCACCACAATTCCATCAGCCTTGTCTTGGATTATTTTTCTTAATGTTCTTAAAACTAAGTTAAAAGGTGAGAATGCATAAAAATGGAGATGTTTCCAATTTAAAGTAAATGCGTCAACAGCAAAGGATCCTGGATCTTTGCGCCAAGAAACGTATTTATTGCATTTATGGTTTATATGTGAAGCGAACAAGTCCACTTTGGGTTGGCCAAATTGTTGCACAATAAGACCATACGCGTTTTGCGACAATCTCCATTCCGTATCGGAATTCGTTTTACGTGACTCCCTATCCGCATAAAAGTTGTCTTTAGAGCTTACATAAGATGTGAATATCCAAAGGTTTTTAAGTTCACACCACTGCCATATCTCTCTTGTTAGCGCATTGAGCTCTGGATATTGGATACTACCCATTCTATTAATGTACGATATGGCAGTGCACTGCAGTGGTGTTATCGCATCTCAAAAGAATATTACAGTTCGAATGACCATTTGCGTAACACTTTAGACCATAAAAAATAGCTTGTAACTCAAGGAAATTGATGTGAATTTTTTTATACGATTCGCGCCAAAAACCGTGTGTTTTGTCCCCGTTGCAACAGGCTCCCCAACCAGTCAAAGAGGCATCGGTAAAAATTTCAATTTTAAAAACATCATTTATAATATTATTAAATGATTTAAAAACTGTTTGTTCCCACCAAGCTGGAATTAACATTGTGGCATCAAAATTCATATGATTTTGCAAAAGGGCTAAATATTTTTCGCGCTCCAGAGATTTGGTGTATAGCCAACCGTATTTTACGGCTGGGCAAGCCGAAATTAAAACACCAATAAACTTAGCAAAATCTCGAATTTTACAAGTTGATTTATTTCTGAAATGTATAGCCCACTTTTTTATGTTCTCCTTTTTATCTTGTGGAAGAGTAATTTCCATTTTACAAGAGTCAAATACGAAACCCAAAAATGTTCGAGTAGTACTAGGCGTTAAACAACTTTTTTCCCTATTTATTGTAAAACCCAAAGATTCTAAACAATTAATAAGAATTTTGGTGGTGTCTAAACATTGATGAAATGATTCGCCAAGAACAAGAAAATCGTCTAAATAATTTACACAAAGAATACCTTTCTTTCGCAAATATGAAACTATAGGCTTCATTATTTTTGTAAAGCAAAAAGGCGCTGAAGATAGTCCAAACGGAACACAGGTAAATTCGTAGATAACGCCTTTAAATTCAAATCTTAAATACTTACGATGATCCGGATGCACCGGAATTACAAAGTAGGCATTTTCTAAGTCTACTAATGTAATAAATAACCCTGGACCTAATAACCTTAAAGCAGTTTTGTGATCCTCAAGTTTGAAGTGGGAAGCTGTTACAAACCTAATTAAAATTTTAAGGTTAAGAATAAACCTTTTCTTAACATTTGGTTTGTCCGCTAAAAATATTGGGGAGACAAAGTGGTCCTGGCGTGACTTGCATTTCACCACGGCCCCTAAAGCCAGAAGCTCCGAGATGGCCAGGTCAATAAGTGCTGATTCGCTATCAGAAAAGTTATGTCTATGGGAAACATTTTTATATGTTGACATATTATGAAAAGGAATTTTATATCCTTCGATCCAAGACAAAACTGTAGGGTTAGATGTCACTGTTTTCCAAGTATCCTTAAAAAATTTCAAGCGGCCTGCAAAGGCTTTTTTATTACTTACTAGTATCTTTTGTGAGTCGATGATCTCTGCGTCTGTGTAAATGAAGGTCGCCCCTTTTGTGGCCTCACCTCCCTCCTTGGATGGGCCGGGCGCCTCCTGTTTAACTGGCCACTTGTTACGGTGTGAGGTTTATCTCCCCCCACCTTCTTTTTCAAAGAACCAACAGATGTGTTTGAAGGGAGCCGAAAATATGTAGAAGCCTGTGCTATTGAGTTTTTCCATGGCCTTGAGAGCATGGATCTTTTCCCCTAAATCCGGGCCGAATAAAAATTCGCCCGGTGGAATTTTTTCCACCAGACCTTTAATTTGTTTATTCATTAAGGGGAAAATAAACTGACATCTTTTATTCGTCATTTCATTAAAAATTCTGCAAATCATACGACCTGAGTCCGCAGAGTTTGCCAGTAGTTTTTCCCATATGTGTTTAGGGATATTCTCCTCCTCTTCAAGGAGGATATTCATAGAAGATCCCTGGGATGAAAGGACCTTACTTAACTGAGCTTGGTATTGCGTATGGGTTTCATCCCTCGCCATATGGAGCGAGCTCATGCTGGCCTCCACCTCAGCATTTACTTTAGGAGGATTCAGCAGTTTACAATTTTCGGGAAATTCATATTTATTAAATAGAATGTTGCTTTCCTCTTTGGGTAAGCCATAGGTCAAAATGTGCGACCATATCGGCTCTACGGCGGCATGCAAATTAAAGCCTGATTTTTTCAGTTTACTGGGATCGGACCCTAAAATATTTCTAATTTCTTCCGTGAGGCCCGCGTCATCCAATAAAATCAAGGAAGGAGAATCATCACCTTTTATATTTAATGCTGATTGTTGGTCCGGTCCTGGTGTCATAGACGCCGTATCATTCCGATACCGGCCGTCCCTACCACTGCTGTTTGATTTGAATCAATCTACGCGCTGCCTCCCTTGTATTGTCAACGCTAGACACACGACTATAGAGCGAAATGGCTATACTAGGACTATGGCTCTCGCGCCGTTTTGAACGATGCCTTGAAACCGTTTCACTCGGAGAACGGCCTTCTGCATGCAAATGACTCGATGTCGTCTCACTCGGAGAACGACCTTCGACATGTCGGCGTCTTGACCTAGAACGATGTCTAGTAGATGAACCCGTTTCACTCGGAGAACGGCGTTCTTTTTCCATTTTATCGAGCCTTTTTCTTAGGTCTCTATACTCCTTACTTAAAGATCGCTTGCGTCTCACAGGCGATCTGCTACGAGACCTACTTCTCCTACTTCTACCCATTAGAACCTTAAATAAAGCTAAAAGGAAATAATTATACAGTACTTACTTAAGAAAATATGTAATAAATCCAAAAACTAAACACAGTAAACAAATTCGTAATTATCGTCAAGCAACGATACGATACGCACGGAACAGTGCACCAAGATCAAGTGAAATATGGAATACCGCCGGCTGGGAGGTTGGCGCCAGGCGGAGAGCGGGGGCAAGATTTTGCGCTTTAAAAACTTTGAATGGTGCACGGCTACAGTATCCAGGGTCGGACTACGTCTATATAAGGATAATATATTTGGACCGAAGCAATTGTAATAGGCTATATTTTTTGTTTGAAATACTTTTTTCTAATTAAAATCAAAATAAGTGAAAACTCTATCTGAAATTTGGTATAAAATTTAATAAAATGATGATTTTAAAATTTTAATATTTTCGTAGAGGGTTGATTTAAGGGGGTGATATTTTTTGTAAGTAGAGACTTATAAGTACTATACACTGTTAAAATTTCAAATTATTCAATATTTGAGCCTTAATTTCTCAGGGGTAACTAAATTTTAAAATTTGAAATTTTTACAGGTAAGAGCTCTTTATGTTGGCATTCCATATAAAAATCAGATATGTGTTTTGCCTCAAAGTGAAAATATAATTGAAACAAAATAGGTTAAAATCCAAATAATATATTATTAATAATCGGGCTTAAACGGCGAGCAGTGGACTGATTTTTATGCAGGTGGGCGCATTGGGTTCTGGGGATTAAATAACACAAATTTACCTTAGATGTCGGCGGGTCTTCTTCCTGATCGATCAGTTCTTCCTGGCTCCTTTATGTTACCGGGAAAGGACTGGATAGGCACAATGATAAGCACAAAACCGACGGACGGATTGTCACCGAGCGGCGTTCGATATAGCCAATATCTATCGATATATGAAAACGTCCCGAATTGGACAGTTCAAAAGATACTACAATACTGATTCCTTCCGCGAACGATACTACTCTATCTCGCGGACAAAATACAAACTAAATTTAAAGAATTCAAATCAAAATATCCCAAAATTAATTAATTAATTAAACGAAGATTATACATAAACCGCCCACCGAGAACTGCTCGCAGTTCTCTAACAAAACAAAAATTTTTAGAGAAAAAAAACTAATATCTAAATAGACAAAATACAACCCAACTTAAGCTAGATCTATGAAACATATATTAAAAAAATAAAAATGCAATTATTGTCCTGGTAAAGGACACAACTTAAAAGGTCTTTGTAAAAAACCATTTTGTGTTTTTAATGTAGCGACTCTACATACACCATCTTTACCAGGGTGTAAAGGTTTAATTCGGCCTAAGCGCCATTTTAAGGGTGGAGATAGCTCGTCTTTAATCAAAACCAAACTACCCACATCTAGCGATTTGGACTGATTTGTCCATTTTTGACGTTGCATTAACGTATGAACATACTCCTGGTGGAACCGTTTCCAGAAGTCCTGCAAAAACCTCTGTAAGAGTTGCCAGCGAGTTAGGCGATTAAGTTTAATGTCTGTGACATTTTCATCGGGTACCGCAGTCAATGGTTCGAGGGTGAGAAAATGTCCAGGCGTCAAAGGTAACAAGTCATTGGGGTCTGAGCTTAACGGCGTCAGCGGCCGAGAATTCAACACAGCTTCTATTTGGACTAAAACAGTGTTAAACTCTTCGTAAGTCAAAATTTGTGAACCTATTATTCTAGGAAGATGCGATTTTACCGACTTTATTCCGGCCTCCCAAAGCCCTCCGAAGTGAGGTGCTGAAGGGGGGTTGAATTGCCACTCAATAGCCTCCGTTTCTGCAGCTTGTTTCATAAGCCTATTAAGTTCTTTAAAAGCTCCGACATAGTTGGTACCGTTGTCACTCCATAGCTTAGAACACCGACCGCGTCTAGCTGTAAACCGACGTAACGCTGCTAAGAAACAATCCGCAGAAAGATCCGAAGCTAATTCGAGATGTACCGCTTTAGTCGCGAAACATACAAACAAACAAATGTACGACTTCGAAGTTTTGGCCCCACGAGTTTTAACTTGCGTGTCAGGAACGGACCTGCAAAGTCAGTGCCGGAAATTGAATAAGGTTTTATCCGGTTTAACCGGTCCGGGGGTAAGTTACCCATTAAGGGTTGCAAAGGCGAAGGGTTTGCGCGAAAGCAAATATGACATTTAGACAAAACACTCTGAATTGCGCGTTTTGCGGACAAAATCCAAAAATTCTGTGCTAATAAAAAATGCACAGTTTGTGCGCCTGCGTGTTTATGGTCCAGATGACATTGTTCGATTAACAATAAAGTAAAAATATGATTTTTAGGTAATAATAAACTATGTTTTTTATCAAACGAAAAACTAGAATTACCAAGACGACCGCCCACCCTGACGAAACCCTTTTCGTCAAGAAACGGTGATAATCTACGAAAGTCTTTCGAACAAGGAATATTTTTTCTAAGATTTTCAATTTGTACCGATAATGAACTTAATTGAACATGTTTAACCAAAGTCAACATCGATTCTTGCAATTCTTTAGCAGTTAATGCGTTATAAATTCGATTATTTTTCGATTTTAAATTATGAACAAATCGAATACAGAATGCTTTAGCTTTGTTTAACGAAGAAAACCCAGCTAAAAGTAAATCAAAAATATTTTCGTCCTGTGTAGTGATTAAAACGATTTTTCTCTCCTCTGCAGCGATATCTACAGGGGAAGTTATTTCCGAGGAGATAAAATTTTTATCTGAACAAAGCCATACAGGGCCCGTCCACCAAAGGGCATGATCTATCAGTTCTGAGGGAAAGATTCCCCGAGAACAACAATCCGCAGGATTTTCAAGACCACTAACATGCATCCAGCATTCAGGGCTTAATCTTTCCTGAATGTAGGTCACACGATTACTAACGAAAGTTTTCCACCGATGTGGCGACGACTTTATCCACGATAGGGTTATAGTCGAGTTGGTCCATGCAACAATGTGATCAAACGTAATATTATTTTTATAAGTATTTATGACAAAGTTCATAAGTTTAGCTAAAAGTACAGCACCGCATAATTCTAGCCTAGGTAACGATAACCTTTTTAAGGGCGCGACTTTTGACTTAGCTACGACTAGCGAAGTTTTATAATTTTCCTGTGAATCTAAATACCGCACGAAAATTACGCAACCGAAACCCTTTTCTGATGCATCAGAAAATCCGTGTAATTCACACGACGAATAATTTTCTGAAAACATGTAACGATTAATTTTTACCGACGATAATAAATTTAATTCTGAATTGAATTTTTTCCAGTGATTAACGATTTCTACTGGTAATGGTTGATCCCACGATAAGCCGAGTATCCATAAATGTTGTAATAAATGTTTAACGAGAAAAGTAACCGGCGATAACCATCCCTGTGGATCATAAATACGAGTAAGTTCTGAAAGAACATTTCTCTTAGTGTATACTTTTTCCACCACACGTTGAAAACGAAAATTTATCTGTGCGCGGAAACAATTGCAAACCAAGTATTTTGACGAAAGGGTCTTGATCAAACGATAGCAAATTTTGTTGGTGAGATTCCGGAATATTTTCTAAAAGTTCCGGTGTGTTACTTGACCATTTTTTAAGCTCGAACCCACCCCTGTTTAGTAAATTTATTAATTCACGTTGGAGCGCTAAGGCTTTTTCAATAGTCCGGCAACCACTAACAATATCCTCGACATATATTCCGGACTCCAAAACGGCGGTAGCGTTTGGAAAATTATGTCTTTCATCGTCAGCTAATTGACGTATAGTTCGCAATGCTAAATAAGGGGAACCCGAAACCCCGTAAGTTACGGTTTCTAAACAAAAATCTTGTATGGGTAAATCGGGCGAAAAACGATAAACAATGCACTGATAATTTTTATGCGATTTATCAATAAGTATTTGGCGATACATTTGTTTTATATCAGCGACAAAAACGATTTTATGTAATCTAAAGCGAAGTAAAATTTGACAAATATCCGCCTGTAATTTAGGACCAATATACAGGGTGTCATTAAGTGACGTGCCATTATTCGATGCACAATTAGCGTCGAAAACTACGCTAAACTTTCCCAAGGTACCCCCCGCTCCTACAAAATGATGAGGGATATAGTAAGGGTTGTCAAATTCTTTGACATTTTTTATTAATGTCATATGACCCGAATCTAAGTAGTCTTGCATAAATTCATTATATGCTATTCGCCATTGCGGATTAGCAACAAAACGACGTTCCAATGATAATAAACGCCGAACAGCTGATGACCGAGTGCACCAAAATTGGGAATTATATTTTTAAATGGAAGCGATACGATATAACGACCTGTAGAATCCCTCCCATGCGTTTTGACAAAAGATTTTTCTCACGAAATGTCATCCTCAGGCATGGGCGTGACCGAAGGTATATTTTCTATTTCCCAAAAATTTTTTAGAGTTTGTTCTAACGAGTTACCGCTAACGAAAAACGAATGCAAAATTCCAGCTGTTTTAACGGTCGTTTTGCCCATCAATACCCAACCAAAAACGGTATTAAAGGCTACCGGTTCATTACTTTCCCCGGTAATTTGGCCATTAACCATACTAGTCGCGAAAATTTCCGTACCGATTAACATGTCGATAGAACTAGGCGTCGCTAACTGCGAGTCAGCTAGCTGTAAGTTTTGAATATGTTTCCAATTTTCAATCGGCAATTTATTTTGAGGCATTTCCGAACAAATTTTCGAAAGAATGACTGCTTCAAAGGAACTAAATGCGATGAATTTGTTTTAGAACGAACTGTACACTGTGTAAGCCCCTGCGGCTTTACTGGAAAAGGCCCTAGCCCCTGGATCGAATTATCCACGCGCAACCTACGAAGGCCCAGCCTATCTACACACGACCGTGTTATTATATTAGCTTGTGAAGCGCAGTCAAAAAGGACTCTAATTGTTTGATAATTGCCAAATGCATCTAAGATCTCTACTTGTGCAGTTCCAAGCAGTACAGTCGACAATACCGATGCGTTAGCTAGCAGCGTAGTTTTCGTAGCCGGGACCGCCTGTGACGTAGACAGTTTAGGCACAAATTATTATTTTTAACGAAACAAAAACGTTCATAATAAGGCGATTTTTTTATAAACAACGAGCAGCGATTAATATTGTGTTGATTCTTGCAAAGAATACACGATGAATTATTTACGACAAATGAATTAGGGATTGATGTATGCAACTTTCCCGAATGTAACAAATTTTTCGGTTTGTTACTGGCAAGTGGGGGCGAATTTAAATTAAGGTTTCTACTGCCAGAATTTTCGACGGTTTCTAATGAGCGACAATGATTTTTCAAAAAACTAATTAAGTCGGTATACGAGGGTAGATCATTACTATTATATTTATCCTCATATTGCGTGCACAAATTTTTATCTAATTTTTTAAATACCAAATCGAAAAGTTTAAACGACCATTCTTCGGTGTTTAAACCTAATGTATTTAATGCAGCAATATTTTCTGTCAAAGTATTAATTAATCTTTGAAGCGATTCTAAATTATCAGGAACGAATTTAGGCAAATTAGTAATTTCATTCCAAAACTGCATGGCTAAAATCCTCTTATTTTGATATTTGGACTTAAGTGCGTCATAAGCGATAGGGTATGTATTATTTGAAAGGGGTATAGCTTTGACTAAGGCCAATGGGGCGTCAGACAAGCTCCCTATCATGTAGTGATATTTTTCAATATTTGTGAGATTTGGGTGGCTATGAATAAGCGAATTATACAAATCAAAGAAAGATGGCCATTGTTTAAAGTCCCCATTAAATTGTGGCAATGATATTTTGGGAAGTTTAACCTGTTTTGAGCCATCACAACTCTTACTATCGGTTCCACCAAAAATTTTATTATGATTAATCTGAATTAAAACAACAATATCATCTACATCATGGCGTAATTTGGTTTCCTTTTTTATCTCAGCTGTGCGTTCTGCGGTTTGTTCTTTTGAAAGAACTTCGATAATTTCGCTAGACAATTTTTCAAAATGTCTGAACAACAAATCCACAGATCTATAACGAATTCTAAAGCTTTCATGCTTAGTGGGACTCTCCAATGCGGCAACGCCAATGCTATTTATGCGCTTGATACGCTCAATTATTGCATTTCTATCATTCAATAAAAATTGATATTTTTCCATATTGGATGAGTCAGACCCAAGCATAAATCAACAAAATGGCAAAAAATGAATACGCACAGGTAAGTTAAACGGAACTACCTACCAAAAAAAACTGTAATAAATAATGCTAATGAGTAAACCCAACAAAAAATGGTTTACTTTATTTCCAAATAAAATCAAGTAAAAATATTTTTCAAAATGTTTCATAGAACTTTTCCAAAGTTAAGTACCTATAACCAATTGTATTTAAATAAATGAAAATAATAATTTGTTTTGTTATAAACTGCCAAACAGTTGTTATTCGATAATAAACAATTGTTTAAACTACGAAAGCGATAAAAAAACGAAAGCGATGCGATAATTACGAAGCGATAGTGACGGTATACGAAAGCAACTAATTAATTACGAATTTAATTATTTATTACGAAAGAAAACTATGATAATAGCCGAAAGCAAAATAAATGATTTATAATACTAATGTTTTGTTTACATGCGAAATGTCAAAATTCACGAACAAAATTTTGAAATCCCGAATATGCACGATCGATGTTGCCAAGGAACCAAAAAAAACTTCCCCTTTTTTAACGGCAAATTCCACGAACCGCACACGAATTTTATCAGCAAAAATGATTATTTAAACAATAATTCGGCGAAAAAGGTCCAAAATGAATAATCGGGCTTAGTCGGCGAGCAGTGGACTGATTTTTATGCAGGTGGACGCATTGGGTTCTGGGGATTAAATAACACAAATTTACCTTAGATGTCGGCGGGTCTTCTTCCTGATCGATCAGTTCTTCCTGGCTCCTTTGTGTTACCGGGAAAGGACTGGATAGGCACAATAATAAGCACAAAACCGACGGACGGATTGTCACCGAGCGGCGTTCGATATAGCCAATATCTATCGATATATGAAAACGTCCCGAATTGGACAGTTCAAAAGATACTACAATACTGATTCCTTCCGCGAACGATACTACTCTATCTCGCGGACAAAATACAAACTAAATCTAAAGAATTCAAACCAAAATATCCCAAAATTAATTAATTAATTAAACGAAGATTATACAGCCCCCCTACTCTGAGATATTTGCCCTCCTAGATGAAATAGAAATATTATTTTATTTGATAACTTTTTTACTTTTTATTGACAATTTTTTATTGAGTTTTTTAAGAAAATTAATGCTCATCGAATGATTTTCACAGAAGTTCCGTAATTATCAGAAAAGTCAGGGGCGGACTTCCGTTATGGTTGCAAACCCCTAACTTTTATAGGGTTGCAAATTTTAGAGATTTAATTACTTTTTTTACATTTGAGAGTAATTTTGATCAAAAAAGTACTTTAAACAAAATTCGATAACATGAAGCGTTTCCGAGAAAAAGGCACTTTTTAGGCAGGAGGACCGTAAAAAAATATTTTTATATTTTTTCAAAAAAGCTATACACGGTGTCCCACGGTAGACAAATCAGTCAAATTGTGGCGTTATTATCAAAGCTATTAAAATATATTTTTTACCAGTCAATATAGACCTAGTTACCTTCAATTTACGCCAGAAAAAAGTGTTGTACTTTTTTCTGTTTTTAGGCTAGAGCAACAAACAGAATTTTTTTTTAGCATAATAACATTTTTTAACGCCAAAATTTAAAAAAATAATATCATTTCTTTATCATATGATAGTTTTTTTTACTAAAAACAATAGTTTTCTATTTAAATTTTTAATTTTAGAAAACGGTAAAAAATGGTAAGTGCATTATGGAATGACCCCGCTAATGTAAAAGAGAGGATGCTATGAAAATAAATGTTTGCAAATATGACGTTCACGATAAAAATAAATGTCAAATCTAATGTTATAAATTAGATTTTTACTTAGACTTAGTAAGGACCTTGTGGACTAGGGTATTTTATACTACAGAGTGTATTACTTAATTACTAATAAATTTTGATTTTTTGCGCTCAATCAAATTTTTTAATTGGTATGATTGGATTAATCGATTAATCTTAGCAGTTTTTTTTACAAAGTCAAGTCTATATCATAATGAAAGAATTGGTAAAGCAAGTTATTATAAAACCTATTGGACAACTTATGATAAAACATGTTTTATAATTATGAGATTTTAAAAAACATAATTAATTAGCTTGTAAAGAAGCCCCTTCCCTCTCAGTTGCATGAAGTTGCAGCTGGTTCATATTAGCAGGGCCGGATTCAGGGGGGTGCAGGGGGTACAGATTACCCGGGGCCCGGGCTCGAAGGGGGCCCGGCGACAGAAGTTTTTAATAAACAGTTTATTTATTTATACTCCCCCAGATCGATAAGGCGTCAAAATGAGCAAATAAGTAGATCTCGTTCTAAATGGGCAATAGAAAAAACTTCGCCGAGGCAGCGCTTAAGCCTTTTTGGATTTTTGTAAAAAATAATAGTGCACTGTTACTAGTGTTTTAAAATTTGTAAAAAAAATTCGCCCGCGGCGCTAGGGCTAATTTACCTACCTATTTTTTTTAGTTCAAGCTTGCAAAAGCTTAAAATTTGTAAAAAAATTGCCTGCGGCGCTAAGACTTTATTATTTTTTACATACTTAAGCTTGCTGAACTATGAAAATAAAACAGTCAGAAATTAACATAATTTGGAAAAATTTTCGACTGCGGTGCTTAGTTAATGAATGGGGGCGCCGCTTCGGCCCTCAGTGCCTTAGCTGCAGGCCTGCATGGGACAATTATGTTTTGAAAAAATGGGGGCCCGAGTAAAAAGTTGCACCGGGGCCCGGGCTGGCTCTGTCCGGCCCTGCATATTAGGGTCACTTCATCTAGTCCTACTTCGTGCTTTTGTTCTTAGTCGTTTGTTTTGTTTTTTTGAACCAAACCAGACCAAAATTAGACCAAATACAGAAGAACAAAGGAAAAAAACTGTCATATTAGGGGCAATTTAGTCAATTAATTTATTGTTATGTAATTAATTACGTACATTTTGGTTGGAATTAAAAGTTAAATGATACTAAGAATAATTCTCATAAGTTAAAATATCAAATTGATTGTTATTATTAATATTATTTATTAATATGCGAAACGCAAGACGTATTTATGATATTTGAATTAATTAACTCATCATTGTGTCTAATTCCATACATCTACAAAATATTACGCCTTTCTAGAATATTTTCAGTGTTATTAGAATTGTTTTGTACAATATTTCAAATAAATCCGTGTTAGTCCCTAGGTTTTCCCAAATCAATCCAGTTCTGATGAAAAAAGGTCAAAATTACGCATCTAACTTCAGAGAATCATGGGAATATAAATGCCATTTCACAAAATCTATTATTAGAAAATAATTCTAATTCTTTGCGGGTCTTCCACGATTCAAATGGATTCAAATCAAACAGCAAGTTAATATGTATCGACATTGATCCTCTTCCCCACATCGTCTACATAAGAAGCCCCCATTTTTAACACGATAAAGCAATTTAATTTTGTTTAGATGTCTGAGTCTGTCTGTGTATCTATCTGTCTTTTTGTAAAGTAGTTAGTCATAGTCGTTTCGTAAATGTTCAAAAGTTCTCCCATCCTCCTGAATACACATAAAAAGCCTACTTTCAAAATTATGTCTGACTCGTTGAAGCATTACCGGTGTTATTTCGTTAAATGCTTCAACGATTCTTTGACGCATATTTTCAGGAGTGGTGGGAGCTTGTCGGTAAACCCTGTCCTTTACAAATCCCCACAAAAAAAACACACGGGGTTAAATCAGGTGATCAATTTGACCACCACGACCTATCCATGTATTATAAGTCTCATCCGAAAAAGTCCTCACCTCATGAAAAAAATGAGCAGGAGCCCCATCCTGCATAAAAATTATGTCATTTCGCAAATTTAGTGGTACGTCTTCTAAAAGTTCCGGTAATTCATCACGCAAAAAATTTAGGTACATATTCCCATTTCGATGCCCATTAAAAAAGTAAGGTCCAATAACCGAATCCCCCAGTACCCCTCCCCAAACATTTAAAGACCAAATCCGCTGGTTGTCAACATGCCTAACCCAATGCGGATTTTCAACAGACCAATAATGCATGTTATGCCTGTTGACAATTCAATTGCTTTTAAATGTAGATTCGTCACTTAACAAAATTTTGGTAGAAAAGTCCTCGTCATCCCCTGTTAATTCCAAAAGTTCATCACAAAATTGAACCCTATTTTCAAAATCCCTCCCATGTAACTCTTGATTAAGACATAATTTATACGGATGTAATTAGAATTTTTAATAACCCTACTAACTGATGTGCGTGATAAATGATGTTCCCTTGCGATTATCCTTGTAGACGTGTGGGGATCATTGATAACTGCTTCTTGAATTATAGTTATAGTTTCAGGATCTTTGGTTACTGGACTTTCGCAAACTTTTTTTATGTCCCTCACTCCTCCAGTATCCAAAAATAAATTAACAATTCTTCGTACGCTAAAGTAACTAATACTATCATCGGGGAACTTTTCTACTATTCTTCTCGTTGTTTCTCTTAAATTTCGAGCACATTCTCCATAAGTTAAAATAATTTCTTTCTTTACTTCTAAAGTTATCATTTTGGCATTCAAAACTTGGTTTTATAAAAATCTTGCTTTGTTAATTTTTTGATTATAATGTAAAATCAAATTTGACATTTATTGTCATCATATACGACTTATTTCAAAACTTTAATTTCAAGGCATCCTACTCTTTTGCCATAGCGGGGTCATTCCATTATGCAATTGCCCTTTTTTAAGGTTTTATAAAATTAAGAATTTAAATCGAAAATTATTGTTTTTAGTGAAAAAAACTATCATATGATAAAGAAAAATTGTTACTTTTTTTAATTTTGGCATTTGAAAGTATTGTTATGCTTTTAAACGTGCATGTGTGGAGCTCTAGCTCAAAACCAAAAAAGAGTAGAAAACTTTTGTTTTGGGTCAATTGAAGATAATTAGGTCCATATTGACTGGTAAAAGTTTCATGTTGATATCTTTGTTAATAACGCCACAGTTTGACTGATTTGTCTACCGTGGGACACCGTGTATATTATTTTAAAAATGTTTTCATTAAAATGAAATAAAAAGTCCATATGAAATTTTTGACTAGGGCCCCCCTACTTTGAGATATTCACCCCTTAGATAAAAAATAAAAATCCAACTTTTTGAATATTTTTTAACGATTTTTTAAGGTTATTTTAGAAGCTCTTTATGCATCGTGTGAATGATTTTAACAAACTTTTAAAAAGTTATCAGAAAAGTCAGGGGAGGACTTTTGCTATGGTTCCGAACCCCTAAGTTTTTTTATTGTTATTGATTTCAGACTTTTGTTAACTTCTTTTACATTCTATGAGCAATTTTGATCCAAAAAGTACTCTACAAAAAATAATAAAGCGTTTTCGTGAAGAAAGAATTTTTTTTTTTAAATCCAACCAAGATGTAATGGCAGAACAACAATAACACAGGCCAATAAGGATTTAGTGATCGGATGTTTTTTTTTAAATTTTTTGGCTTAGTTAAGACTCACTGAGTGCCAACAAGCATTTTTTTTTGTTTCCATCCCGTATAATTTTGTTCCGCTATGAACCATGCCAAAAATCTCATTCATTATCATAAAGTGTAAGTTATGTACATTGGTCTACATGAATATAACTAAAAGAAGCCATTTGACACATTTTTAGAAATCGAAACAAAAATAAAACTTTGGACCACCCAAATGCTTTTTGATTTTTACTTACATATTTCTAAATGTGACTGTTATTATATAAATTTTATTTTTTTAATATGTAATTTTAACTTGTTAAATATTGTATGTAATTTGCTTATTTAGACGAAGTAATCAGAAGTGTGAAGTTTTTAACCCTAAAAAAGATAGCAAAAGTCCGCCCCTGATTTTTCTGATAACTTTTCAAATGTCTGTTAAAATAATTCGATGCATTTACAGTTTCTTAAATAACCTTCAAATATGGTTAAAAATATTTAAAAAGTTGTTCAAAAAATTTGAATTTTTATTTTTTATCTAGTCGAAAATTTCCTGTGAACTTTTTATTTCATTTTGATGAGATAATAATTTATGCTATTTTTGAAATAATATAAAAATAATATTTTTTACGGTCCTCCTGCCTTTGAATTAAAAAAGTACCTTTTTTTCGGAAACACTTTATTTTATCGAATTTTGTGTAGAGTGATTTTTTGATCAAAATTGCTCACAGAATGTACAAAATTAATTAAAAGTCTAAAATTTGTACCCCTAAAAAAATTTAGGAGTTTGGAACCATAACGGAAGTCAGCCCCTGACTTTTCTGATAACTTTTAAAACTTCTGTTGAAGTCATTCAATGCGAATTAATTTTCTTAAACAACTCAAAAAAAATTGTCAATAAATATTAAGAAGTAAAAAAGTTATCCAAAAAAAATTATTTTTATATTTCATCTTGGGGGGCAAATATCTCAGAGTAGGGGGGCCGTAGCCAAAAATTTTATATTATTTTGACGAGATCTAATTATCCTTAAGAGATTTTGGAAACTTTCTGTGACACCCTGTATAGGGTGCTCCTAGATTTTTGGTACACCTTGTATGTTGTTATTGAAGACCCTATTCATTAAATAAGTAATCAAATTAATAATATTGTGCAATGGAATTTATTTCTTCATTAAATTTCACACAGAGCTCATTTTTTGTAGTTAAAAATGAAAAAAAATAGGGTATGGTCTCACATTATGGGTCATATCTGCCACAAATATGTCATTTGAGTCGAAATATTTTATAGGGACATACTACCAGTAAATACAAGTAAATAGTAAAAAAATAAAAAAAAAATCGAAGATAAGCTATTTTGGGGATACAAAATATAAACTTCCCCGAATCGTCATGGAGGTCCGCCATCTTGGAAATGTCAGAATGGTTAAAAAAATGGTTTTCTAGACCATAATTTGATTCTCTTTACAAATCAATACGATTAAAGTCTTTATCTTCATTAGAAGTTAAGTTATTACGAATTTATTACATGGTTGTTTTCCGATTTTGAAAAAGGCAAAAAATGACCCACCCTAATATCTCATAAACCAGCGATTTTTTTGCAAAACGCCATTAATGGGAGTATATAAACACTAAGTTATGGGGGCATGCAAAATTTCAGCAAAATCGGAGAGATGAGTTCCGAATCGAGGGGCTAGTTGACGTGGAATTACTCATCTACATTATACACCTTTATTTGATCTATGAAAAAGTTTGAATAAAAAAAAATTGATGGTGCTTGACCATTTATTTAAAACATATTTAAGGCCCACCGTGTAGTAGTAGTAGTAGTATTTGTAGTAAAAATCGTAGTAAAATTTTATGGATGTGAACACTGGCGGCGCTGATAGGCTTTGTTTCCATGTTATGAATGAAACTTGACCTAGCCTAGTTTTGGCTGCAGAAATCTGTTTTTAAATTATCCGCATTTGTCTGTTTACGTCGTATTTTTTCTCTTTTAATATCTGCTGATGTCTGCCTATCTCCGTCATTGTCTGCTTTTAGCTGTTTAAATACGTCATTTGCGCTTATCCAGATAATATCAGCCCAAGTCTGCGAATGTCTGATATTAGCTTCAAACGTCCACGATGAAGTCAGTTTATGTCGGTTTTAGTCTGTCTATACCTGTCAGTTTGTGTGTTTTGGCTGCAGTAATCTGTTTTTAAATTATCCGCATTTGTCTGTTTACGTCGTATTTTTTCTCTTTTAATATCTGCTGATGTCTGCCTATCTCCGTCATTGTCTGCTTTTAGCTGTTTAAATACGTCATTTGCGCTTATCCAGATAATATTAGCCCAAGTCTGCGAATGTCTGATATTAGCTTCAAACGTCCACGATGAAGTCAGTTTATGTCGGTTTTAGTCTGTCTATACCTGTCAGTTTGTGTGTTTTGGCTGCAGTAATCTGTTTTTAAATTATCCGCATTTGTCTGTTTACGTCGTATTTTTTCTCTTTTAATATCTGCTGATGTCTGCCTATCTCCGTCATTGTCTGCTTTTAGCTGTTTAAATACGTCATTTGCGCTTATCCAGATAATATCAGCCCAAGTCTGCGAATGTCTGATATTAGCTTCAAACGTCCACGATGAAGTCAGTTTATGTCGGTTTTAGTCTGTCTATACCTGTCAGTTTGTGTGTTTTGGCTGCAGTAATCTGTTTTTAAATTATCCGCATTTGTCTGTTTACGTCGTATTTTTTCTCTTTTAATATCTGCTGATGTCTGCCTATCTCCGTCATTGTCTGCTTTTAGCTGTTTAAATACGTCATTTGCGTTTATCCAGATAATATCAGCCCAAGTCTGCGAATGTCTGATATTAGCTTCAAACGTCCACGATGAAGTCAGTTTATGTCGGTTTTAGTCTGTCTATACCTGTCAGTTTGTGTGTTTTGGCTGCAGTAATCTGTTTTTAAATTATCCGCATTTGTCTGTTTACGTCGTATTTTGTCTGCTTACATCTGCCTATATCCGCCATTACATCCACTTTTGGCTGTTTAAATATCCACCCTAGTCTGCGAATATCTGTCTTTATCTGTAATTTGAGGTTTTGGATGCAGTAATCTAGTTTTAAATTATCCGCTTTTATCTGTTTACGTCGTATTTTGTTATTATTATTATTATTATTATTATTATTATTATTATTATTATTATTATTATTATTTTTATTATTGTTTGCTTACGTCTGCATATATCCGTCATTACGTCTGCTTTTGGCTGTTTAAATACGTCATTTGAGTTTATATAGATAATACCCGTCTAAGTCTGCGAATGTCTGTCTATACCTGTCAGTTGGTGTGTTTTGGCTGCAGTAATCTGTTTTAAAATTAACCACGTTTATCTGTTTACATCTTATTTTGTCTGTATTATTGTCTGCTCACGTCTGCCTATATCCGTCATTACCTCTGCTTTTGGCTGTTTACCCTGCTGAAAATGTCAGCCATGTGCGGCTATAAAATTTAAAATTTTGAACGTACGGGTAACATCCGGTTATATCCGTTTTTGCACATCCACATTTATCTGTCGCATTTACGTCTTTTATACGGTTAGTCACGGTTCGCCTGGACGATTTTAAATAAAAATTTTGTGGACTAAAACACACCGGATGATATACGTAAGAAATCAATTCCCATTTGAAAGAAAATCCTAAAAGATACACTTTTTAGACAGATAATTTTTTTTTTGAGTAATGGCGTGTGTCAAAAAATCCCTAATTTCGAAATCGAAAACGCTCTCTGGCTCAAAAGTTGCTCCTTACTAAAAAACGGTGGTCACTCAAAAATGTTTAGAAGTAGCTCAAAGCACTCATTAAAATCGGTACCTGTTTTTCGGATAAAAACTGATTGTAAGTATATAAAATTGAGGAAATTTAGGGAGAGTTTCTTTGGCAATTTAGAAACAATACTAATTATGAGAAACTAAAAAAATTATATCCCCCTCCCCTTAAGTTAGAACATAAAAATACGCAAATTATTTGAAGATTTCGCGATTTTTTTTTTTTTTAAATAAGGCATATTTAAAAAGACATAACTTCCTTAGGAATGATTTTTTGACCAAGGTGTTTTAATGTTAAATAACAACCATTTACTAAAATATTTGTTTTTGGCTTTATATTTTTTTAATTTTTTTTATTTTTGGTTCTTGATGCGTAAAAATTTACTTTTAAATGTATTTATCTTTAAAACGGTTAAACCTGCTATGTTACACCACAGAAACTTTTTTTCTATTTTTACATAAAAAAGTATATTCCAGTAGGAAAAAATCAAAAAAAGTATACCGAAAAAAGGTTTAGGCAAAAAAACAGAAAATCCACCTGGTTTCGAATTGAAATTTATTTATTTTTACTCGACTTGCGGAAACAAATAATGTCTTTTGTATGTCAGGTAGGTTAACATGTATATATTCTTATACAGGGTGTTCCGTGAGGAAAAGGAAATATTTTAAGGATGTGTTCTAGAGGTCAAAATAAGAAAAAAAGTTCGATAAACATATGTCCAAAAACAACTCGTAAGGGAGCTTCAAAAGGGGATCCAAAATTTCGATTTTTAATAATAACTTAGTAACCCTTTGTATTATAGCAACGAGGTTTAGCATGTGATCTATGCTTTATAAGGCCTATCAGCCAATGGTGTATGCATGTAGTTACTTCAACCAGGGGCGTCCGTAACGGGGGTCTTATCACTTTTTTGCCCCAAACTTTTTTCTGCTTAACTTTTTTGTAGATTTATTTTTAGAATAGTATTACTCAGGTAAAAACACATAAAAAAGGCACTCTTGTAATACCGTAGGATCAACCGTTTTCGAGAAAAATAGAATTAAAGCCAAAATCACACCGTCGTAGAACCAAAAATTAAACACTAAAATGTTAAAAATCAAAATTTCAATAATGCAGGGCACGGTGCACTTCTGAGAGGTGTTTTCCGAACTTACGGCGAACTTTAGTATTTCTTTATATTCTTGTTATTTATGTAGTAACCAACGATTTAGGACCAAAATTAAAAAAATCTATCTTTTAGTTTTTTTTTATTTAGATTTTTTTATAAAAATCTGCACCTATTTAATTATTTGTCTATATCTCAGCTATTTCTTATTATAACAAAAATATGATTAAAAATAGAATAAAGACTGCTTAATTTTCTACAAAAAAAGTAAATACCGTTTTTTTATATCTTTTGCCGTTTTCTCACAATACGTGATTAAAGTCTGAAGTAAAACAAAAAAGTATAAATTCATCTTTCTATTTCTAAAAATTATCTAGGGAGGCTAATTTACTGTGAAACGTCAAATTACCTTAAAACACATTATTTCTTTTAATTAAGGTGGCCTCTAGCAAAATTTTAAAACTGACGTAAAGGTGTTTATTTTTTTATGATTGTTTTCAATGTTAAGATTTAATGTATTTGTGTAAGAAAGAAGTTTTTTAAATAAAAATGAATTTAGATAATCATGAAACTAATCGAAAATTATTGTGCGTTGTTTGCTTTACAAAAATCAAAACCATTAAGCCAATTCCAAGTACATTATTTTGTAAAAAGTAATTTTGATGTCCGTAAATAATTATTATATTTTAGTTTTTAAAGTAAAAAGTTAAAAATTTACTTAATTACTTTTTTTATGCATAGGTAATAAATTTTTATTTATTTATTAATAAATTTATTTATTTAGTGGCAGGTTTTTCTGCAACAGTGTCATGGAGAGCCCCAACAAACATGCTTTTGGACATTTGGACATCATCATAACCTATTTTTTTATTAGTAACCAAAATAATGTACTTGGAACTGGTTTAATGTTTTTGATTATTGTAAAACAAACAGTGTACAATATTTTTTTATTTGTTTCATGATTATCTAAATTCATTTTTATTTAAAAAAAACTACTTTCTTACAAAAATACATTAAATCTTAATATTGAAAACTATCTATCATAAAAAATAATAAACGTCAGTTTTAAAAATTTTCCACAAGCCACCTTGATTAAAAGAAATAATGTGTTTAAATGCAATTTGACATTTTATAGTAAAATAAGCCTTCCTAGATAATTTTTAATAAATATAAAAAGGAATTTATACTTTTTTGTTTTACTTCAAACTTTAATCACGTATTGTGACAAAACGGCAAAAGATATAAAAAATGTATTTACTTTTTTTGTAGATTATTAAGCAGTCTTTATTTTATTTTTAATAATATTTTTAATATAATTATAAATAGCTGAGATATAGCCAAATAATTAAATAGGTGCAGATTTTTATAAAAAAAATCTAAATTAAAAAAAAACTAACCGATAGATTTGTTTAATTTTGCTCTTGATTCGTTAGTTACTACATAAATAAAAGAATATAAAGAAAAACTAAAGTTCGCCGCAAGTTCGTAAAACACCCCTCAGAAGTGCACCGTGAGGGTGATTCTACATAAAAAGCTAAGAAAAAAAGTTTTTATGCATGTAGGTCCAAAAATCGATTTTAAAGGTACCAAATTTTGGAGGCTGTAACTCCCGTAGCATTGATTTTTGAAATTTCTTGTATGAAATTAGTTTTTGGTGTACGGTAACTCTACACTATTGAAGTTTTGGTTTTCAACATTTTAGTGTTTAATTTTTCGTCCCCGAAACTTTTTTTGCCTTTAATTGTCTTTTTCTCGAAAACGGTTAATCCTAAAGTATTACAGCAACAGGACCTTTTTAATGTCTTTTTACCTGAGAAATAGTATTCTAATAATAAACCCACAAAAAATTAAACAGAAAAAAGTTTGGGGCAAAAAAGTGATAAGACGACTCATTTCGCACGCCCCTGGTTTAAGTAACTGCATGCAAATACCATTGGCTGATAGGCCTTATTAAGAATAGATAACATGCAAAACCTTGATGCTATAACACAAAGGGTTCCTAAGTTATTAATTAAAAATCGAATTTTTGGAACCCTTTTGAAGGGGTGTAGCTCCCTTACGATTGGTGTTTGGACATATGTTTATGAGAACTTTTTTCTTATTTTGACCTCTAGAACACATCCTTAAAATATTTCCCTTTCCTCACGGAACACCCTTTCCCTTTCCTCACGGAACACCCTGTATACTAATACACATAATATAAAAATTTTGCAGTTTTTTTGTTCAAAACTGTTTTTTATGCACTTTTTAAAACTTGCAAAATTGAAATTTTTGCGAAATGTTCAAAAGTCCAAACCAAAAAGTCCAAACGAAATGGAATTTTTTTATGTTCTAACTTAAGGGGACTTTTTTTAAGTTTCTTAAAATTAGTATTGTTTCTAGATATTACCAACATTTTCTCAGTTTTATATACAATCAGTTTTTATCCGAAAAACAGGTACCGATTTTTTTCAAAGTTTAAGTGCTTTGAGCTACCTCTAAACTTTAATCTATTTGACTCATTTTTCAGTGGCCACTGTTTTTAACTAAGAAGCAACTTTTGAGCGTTTTCGATTTTGAAAATCGGGATTTTTTGACAGACCCATTATTCAAAAAAACGTTTTTTTTATCTGTCTAAAAAAGTGTATATTTACGATTTTTCTTCAAATGGGAATTGATTTCTTATGTTTTATTCCAAAAAATCTAGGGATCAACGAAATTTTCATTTAAAATCGCCCAGGTGAACCGTGTATTGAACCCACCCGCCCATAGGCGCAGGAACATGTACATATTTGATCTGATATTGTACGTCAATTTATATCGGTTTTTATCTGTTGGATGTGCGTCTTTTATACGGTTAGTACACCCACCCGCCTATGGGCGTAGATTAAGGTTTTTTTTATCCGATTTTATACGTTCTTCAATGTAGGTAGGTTTCTATCTGCACATGGCTATTGTATACCCGCGTAAGTCTGCCTATGCCCATCAATTTTGTCTGTTTTTTCACGCGCAAGTCTGCATATGCCCGTTAATTATGTCTGCTCACTTACGTCGGTTTTGTCTGATTTTATCCGCCCAAGTCTGCATATGTATGCACATGCTCGTTATTTTTATCTAATTTTAATCGCATTTGGATGACTGCGTCTGTCTTGCATCCGGTTAGTGGCACCATCGTCAAACACCCGCACAAGTCTGCCTACGCCTGTCAATTATGTCTGTTTCTACACGCAAAAGTCTACCCATGCCTGACAATTATATCAGGTTTACCCGAGCAAGCAACGTTAATTTTGTTTGATTCTAGCCGCCCAAGTCTGCATATGAACATAAATTTTGTCTGTTTTTACGCACAAGTCTGTCCATGTATTTTTATTTTTACCCGCACATACAAGACGCACATATGCAGACTTGTGCGGGTGAAATCAGACAAAACAGATATACATCACGGTGCTCCCCAAATCATTTTAAATCAAAAATCCGAAAATCCTATTTTATAGAATAGAATTTGTTTTTTAAACTATTCTGAGTGATACAAGGCCAAAATCAAAATCTTACACTTAGCCGTTTTTTAAAAAAGCCATTTTTTAAAGAAAATTCAGAAAAAAACCGAGCAAGAATTTCTAAAATATTTTTTTTAACTATAAAATACAGGGTTATTCACGGAATTGGTCTATTAAAAGTTTATGGAGAACCAATGATTTTAAAAATCTGATATTTTGAACTTTGGGGGTTTTGAATATGGCCAATCGATTAAAACTATTTTCATGCTTGTACCGGAAGTGGCACTCAACTTTGATTTTTTAAACGGAACTCCCCATATATTTTTTAGTTTTTAAAATTCGCATTAAATTTGCTT
>CAUEHQ010000376.1:0-39295 GCA_958510825.1 Brachypterus glaber
AACTCAATTTTTCACCCCTTTTAAGGGTAGTTTTTGGGTCCGGGGGTGAATTCCAGACGTCTAGGGTCTTTTCTGACCCCGGATTCAGATTCAGCGTCGAAAAATACATAGGAATATCATGGTCTGTCTCAAGGATCTTGATCTTTTTTTTTGTGGGGTTGTGTTATTTTACGTTGCAATTATATTTTTAAACTAATTTTAATTAATATAAATAAAAATATACAAAAAAATATATAAAAAATAAAAAAATATACTGATAAATCAAATTTTTTATAAACTTTAAAATGATGTATCACACGACCCCCTTCTACTTAAAAAATTCCCCCCATGCCCCCCTGCACACCTTGTAAGAGCTGAAAATATCAATATGTCAAAACATAGCTTTGGTTGTCTTATTTAAGTGTTCAAAATTTAAAAGTCAATATCTCAACTCGTTCAAAAGTTAAGAAGGGGGTGACTTTTGGACCACACGGTATATTCTCGTAAAATTAAATAAAAACTTTTCGCAAAAAAATGAACCGACTTTTGTCTCTAAAAAGTAAAAAATAAAAATAAGCCGCTCCCTAAATTAAATACTAACAATTATTTTTCGTGTTAAATTGTTTGCTGTGAAATTGGCACCGACATATTTTTTATTTTTTACTTTTTAGAGATAGAAGTCGGTTCATTTTTTTGACAAAAGTTTTTATTTTTTACTTTTTAGAGACACAGAACTTGTAGATTTGTAACGTCATCTAAGCTAAATTATAGTTCTTCTTCGATCTCGGCAAGCTCCTGACGTCACAACTCACTATTAGTGCCTTGTGACGTCATCATCCTAAAGATAAATTTCTATAAAATAAATTTAGTAGTATTTTTATTTCAGAGTCCAAGTCCAGAGTCCAAGAATCCAACCAACCTTATTTTAAACGAAATACTAAAGAAAATCTTTGTTAAACTTTAAGCGTTAAGTAATAATTAAATAACGCCTTATGGTATAATCAAAAATTTTATAATTTTCTCTTGGTATTTTAATATTACAGGTCCACAGAATCAAGTTTAGCGGCATTTAAAAGATTTTAGCCTGCCGTAATATTTGATCTGATTTTAAGTGAAATTGCGTTAAACCGATTAGATTTCTCTTAATTATCCGGCCTACCCGGCATTATCAGAGCGTCAAAGTAAAACGGGACCACCTCATGAATGTCCTCTTTAAGTTGCAAAATGTTTCATCAAATTCCGTTCATCCGTTCCAAAGCTATGCGGGAACAAACTTAAAAAAAAACAAAGTCACACGTCGAATTAATAACCTCCTGGCTCATTCCACGCCAAATAGGACCCTAAAAGGGCAATTTTGGACATCGACTTCTTAGATTTTAATCATTTTTGGTATACTTGCTCTACGTATGCTTAATAAGAAATAATATAATTTTCAGATTTAAAAGGCCATAACTCCAAAAATAAATGTCAAAAAAATCTGAAAAAAAATCAGGTTCTTTTTGGACAAACATAGCATACTTGAGCCAAAAATAGGGCAAATCAAAGAAGCCAAGTTTTCTTTGGGTCCTATTTGGCACAGAATCACCCTCCTCCTTTTTTGGAAGTCGGTTAAAAAGACGATATTCTTCAATGTCAATGTCAATAATAATTATTTAATATCTATATTATTATTAATATAATAATGTTATTATTATTAGCAATAATATTAACGTTTGTAATATTAAATAAGAATAAATTTTACACTAAGATAAAAATTATAATAATATTAAGTTGGAAAATGATAAAATTGTATGTTTACATTAAAGTAGTATATTTACTAAAGGATAAGGATATTGAAGCAAAAAGTCCAAATGTCAAAACTGCAATTCAGATAAAATGATTCGGTATGGTCCACTAAATAGTCTAAGAGCTGGTGACCATTTTGATTTCATTATTTGCTCCCATCTGTATTTTATATATTTCTTAAAGTGTATTCAAATTAAGCTACTTGCAAATCGCCAGGTCCGGGATCGGGTTCCTTTGGATGCTAGAAGCCTCGAAAAGGTGGGGAAATGGGGTCCCCGAAAAATATATTTTTAACTTAACGAATCAAACAAATTATATTTATTACATTTAGATTAGTCTATTTTCACAGTTTTACACATTATTTAGTAGGCTAAAAACTTGAAATAATTTTCATTTAATCAAAGTGTCATTTTATAAATTCTCATTTCATTAAAAAATTAAGTATCACATAATGCAAATACACTTTTTAAAGACTGCTCTTACACCTTGGTCCCAGAATTATTGTGTATAACTATGAAAATAGCTTAATCTGAATGTATTAAATGAAATCTATATGACTCGGCAAGTTAAAAATAGATTTTTTGGTAGCTCATTGCCATAGCTTTTGGAGCTTCAAGCACCCAAGGAACCGGATCCGGATCCGGAGTCTAGCAATTTGCAAATAGCTTAATTTGAATGTACTTTAAGAAATAATAATTATAGTAAATATAGCCGGAAGCAAATAATGAAATAAAAATGGCCACCAGCTCTCCGACTAAAATTAGAAATAAAAACAAATATAAAAATATAAAAGTCAATTGTCCTACCAGTTTTTGCATATTCCTCATACTGTTGGCAAGTTTCTAAAACAAATAAGAGAAAATTGAAAGCTGTCGAGATGTGTTTTTTGAGAAGACCATGTAAAGTATCTAGACAGCAGTATATCAGAAACAAGACCATAAAAAATATAGTGAATTTAAAGGAAACAATAAATGATACAATTGAATAAAGACAATTGATTTGGTATGGGCCATGCCCATTGGGCATGTTCAATGAATGAGAATTGAAAGATGACCATTAAAATTATTAGTAGGGATTTCTCTTTTCGATAGGGGAATTATTTTTAAATCATAAATTCATTAATAACTTTTTTCTATTAGTATATCACGCGCCGAGTACGTACGTAGTTTTTAGTGCACAAAAGTGCACTGAAATGGTTTACGTCGAGGTGCGTATACTATTTTTCCTACGACCTAACTCCTAAACATCAAAACGCAAAAATTATCTTAAAATTAGTTTGTCAATTTGAGGTTATGTGTTTCACTTTTATTAATTTTCTGACAGCAGGTATGTAAAATCAGCTAATCGTCACTTCCTATCCGTTGTCATAGGCAACGGATGGGAAATACGCATTAACTACTAACTAGGTCTTAGGAAAAGTACTTTTTCGACATAAAGTTGTCTTCGAAGTAAAACGTAACATTTATTGAGTATAATTCTATGAATTTAAAACCTCTGTGCGTTGGTGTAGAAGTCAAGGTAGCTTCACATGTTTTTTTTTACTTTATTTTTTTCTCCTCTCATTTATTTACACACACGACCGTAATGGGATTAGAATGATTTGTATTCATTTGTATCGACTACGACATAATTTATTTTACTTGCCTTAATAAAAAACCATATCAAATCGAAGTAAATAAATACGAATAAAATTCGTATCACTGATTACCAGGGAACGGACGGAATGGTTCCGATGACCTGAATGCCAGAGTTATACTTACGTTTTATTTGAAAAACATGTTTTTATTTTATTTATTTATTTAGTTTTTCTTTGTGTTTTTGTTAATAGTAAGCGAACCTAGTTTTCAGTGCACGAGAATGTTTATTTTTTTACAAGGCGGAGCCGAGTTAAAAAAGCACTCGAAGTGCACTGAAATACGTATTCGTCGAGCTACATATACTATTTTTCCTACGATCTAACACGTAAACATACACGCAAAATTTTCTTAAAATTTAATTTATTAATTTGATTTTTTGTGTTAGACGTTCACTTGTTTTATGAAAGCAGACATGTAAAATCAGCTGAATCTCACTTTCCGACTGCTGTTATGGCAAGTTGCCCCGTTGCCATTGGCAACGGATGAAAAATAAGGACTAACTACTAACTAGGTCGTAGGAAAAATATTATACTCTTATGCTTTGAAAATATCCTTTTTTATTTATTTTTTTTTAAATTCCTTTAATCGAATTATGGAACCATCAGGAGTTTCTGGGTTTTTTAATGACTCTATTTTCCGAATAATCCTGTATAATCTAATATAACATCCATTGTGAAGAATATACTATGAAATGCGAAGCATTACATATCTTAACAGCTTGTTTGGTTTTATTTACGGTAACCGTAGTACGGTAGGACAATTATTATTTGTAACTTAAAACTTTATTGAAACCAAAAGATACCTTTACGAGTTTTAATTTGTATACACAGAAAAAAAATATAATATTAAGAATTTGTGATAATGTTGCAAGTATTAGAATACTTAGGTTATTAAACAAATTTAAAAAAATCAATAATTTGTTAGTTTGAATTAGTAGGTACTTGTTTCCAATAAATTATAATTAGTCGAAGTTTTAATTATTTTTAGTATGTTATAAGCTTAAACATAATGTTATAAGCCTGCGCACAAGACAAATGGCGACACAACAAGCCAATCACGGCATCGTATGTTATGAATTAATATATTACACCGCACAACACTTAAAAATTTGCCGACACCATTTTATTTGATTCTAGTCCTATTTAGAGCTTCATTTTTCTCGATCACCTTGTTTTTTTAAGATATAACCCACAGTGGGTTTTTTGCCTATAGTTGTAGTGAAAAAAATAATTAAGGTCTAATTAATTTTTTTTTTATCGTGGATTGGTTCTCTATTCTTAGGGCTCTAAGCCCAAAAAGCTGATTTAAAATCACTTTATTCATTTGTTTTTTTTATAGGCTTCTAAATTCAAAAAATGAGTTTTTTTGTATTGAATCCAGTAACGGAGATTTTACGGGGAGTTATTTAAAGCAAAACAACTATATTTTGAATTATTTAATGTTTTTTTTATTGTAATTTTAATGTTTTAATTAAGGAGAAAAAGTTTTTTTCATAATATATTTAATTTATTGTGTTGCTCTTCTAAAAATAAATAAAATACTTCAATATTTTTATTTTTTTTTCAATAACCCCCGGTAAAATCTCCGTCACTGGATTAAATCTAAAACTTTTTCTATTTTTATAAACATCATATATGTGTTAATACTGTTTATAAAAATTAGACTCGTATCTTTATTTTTTTAAGGTTGTACCTACCATTTGGTGGGTATTCCCCGGCATTCAACCGTGTTGGTTATGGCCTATTTATATGTAGTTCAAATAAGTAATAATCAGCAATTTTAAAGACACCACTACACATCCATGCCCCAGGCGGGAGTCGAACGCCTTATTCAACAGAGGTCGGCATTTTAGTATTTAGTTAGTATTTATATAAAAAAAAATATCAAAATATATCGAAAAATTTGAAAAATCTCATTTTTTAAATTTAGAATCCTATAAAAAACAGACGAATAAAGATATTTTAAAACCGTTTTTTTTTGCTTAAAGCCCCATTAATAGGGCAAAAAAAACTATTATACCATGATTTTTTTGGCTACATCTTTAGGCAAAAAAAAACTGTGCGCTATTTGTCAAAAAAACGAGCTGATCGAGTAAAACGGAAAAAGGTTCCGAAATCAGCGCATTAATTATAACCAGATGAAATTAAAAGCTGTCCACCAAATTAAAAAAACCTTTTTTTGTTGAGCAGTGTTATGGTTGGTTATGCGAACCTATAAACATCGCTTAAGATAAGATTTTACATCTTAGAGGTACCATGAACCTCCATTTAATTTTTTGTAAAATTACATGGTACGTAATTGATAATAGGTGCAAATCTATGTAAAGTACTGTTGTAATTTTGTGTAATTTTAAATTAATTTACAGCGCTTTTCAAAATTTTACCAGTCTTTTACGTTATTTTACAATAAATTAAATTCATTTAGACTTTACACAAATTTATGGATTAAAAATAGTCAAGTATAGTATTTTACTACTCGTGAACTGTGAAGAGTATAATCTACAGGGTTATTTAGAAATAAGTTAGAGAAATTTAAAAGGTTATTCTACGTAAAAAAATATGAAAAAAAGTTCCTTTAAAGGTTGGTCCGGAAATGAGCCCTAAGGGTACATCTAAAAAGTAGTTTTTATTTAATATTTCTGGAACCCTATAAACCACAGTAACAAATTTTTGCACATGTCTTAGCATTTATAAAGGCTATCATTTCATGTAATTTTTATTTGGTAATTTTAACTAGGGACGTACGAAATGGGGGAGCGATGTCACTTTTTTGCCCCAAACTTTTTTAGCCGTAAATTTTTTGATATTTTTTCAATAAAATATTAATCGTTAATCAAAAATACAAACACAAGCTGCTCTTTATGTAACAATATAGGGCCAACCATTTTTGAGAAAATTGCAATTAAAGAGGCAATTTTAGGTTCTGAGCATCAAAAATGGGAACTAAAAAATTCACGAATAAAAATTTTAATACTGCAAAAATGCACCAATAAAAATTTTAATACTGTAGAAATATTCTACATTAAAAACTAAGAAAAAAACTTCCCATAGACAAATATCCACAAATCGCTGCTAAGGGAGTTTTAAAAAGTGTTATTTTTAAGAAGCCGCAGTACTCTAAAAAGTGATTTTCGAACCTAGATATATACGAGCTTTTTTTCACAGTTTTCAAAGTAGAATCACTCTGCAGTATTGGTTGGCTCTAGGGTGTTACATAAAGAGTAACTTTTTTAATTAAAGATTAATATTTTATCAAGATAATTTAAAAAAATCTACGGATAAAAAAGTTTGATGCAAAAAAGTGATATAGCGAGTCAAAAGTCCCCAAATTTAACCTTTGAACGGCTTAAGATTTGAAAGACGTAAATAACATAACCTAAATATTTTTTTGGTATATATTCGATATGTTTGGGGGCACGATGGTAGCAGGGGGGCACGGGGGCATTTTTTTTTCAAATAAACGGGGGGTCATATAACATATCGCTAAAAATTTGTAAATTTGAGGTGGTTAGAAAAGTGTTGAAAACGGAAAATTTCGTCAAAGTTTATTTAAAAAATAAACAATTTTTGTTTAATGATTAGACTTACAACAAACATACTTGAATTATACTTTTAATTTTAAATAAAAAAAATTAAAATTAAAAAAAATGCTAAAATATCTATTTTTTAACAAAAAAAAATAAAAATTTAAAATGTAAAAATTATATGGTCGAAAAGAAAATCTAATAAGCTTTAACATTATGTAACACACGAACCTTCTTTCCATTAAAAAAAAATTGCTCCCCTACCTCCATTGTCTCTTTTAAATATATTAAAAATATACAAAAAAAAATACTTGGGTGTTACTTAAAAATTTTAATTTGATATTTTTAGCCGTTCAAAAGTTAAAGGCGGGGGCTTACATACAATAAAATATATACCTACTCTTCTAGCTCTACCGCAGTGAGGAGTTTAAAAATGTGGTTAAATGTTTACGGATCATTAAGTACGAAGCTGAAAGAATATTAAGAAACAAATAAATATCTATTTCTAAAGACAGCCCCTTTATAATTATTATTTCAAAGCTTTATTGAATACTTTTTAATTAACGCAATTTTAACGATGATAAAATTTCAACTTTACCAATATTATAGAATTTTATGTTCCTAAAGCCATTAATTTTATGAAAAATGGTAAAAAAATAATCGAGTTTAAGTAGATTTATTAAGAGCATACTTAAAGAAATGGCATTTCGTATTATCGTGAAAACTCAGGCCTGATCAGGTGTTTCAAAGAATATTAATGCTAAGGAAGTAGGAACTTTTCTTTTGAATATTAATAACTTTACCAGTGTCGGACTGGAATCAAGACTGCCCAGCAAGATCAAGGTGGCCACATTAAAAAAATTGCAAATGTGTAGCCACATATCTTCAAAATAAAGGGAATGCATTTTTACGTAAAACTTGTTTTCCTTTGATTGTGGCCAGTATCTTAAAAAAGCTTATCAATTTTGTACAATACCTATGGATTAATAGGTCGCACAGATTTTATATTTTATTACAAAGTAATAAAGGAAAAAAACACGTTTTTCAAAAAAACCCTAAGTTTTGCCCTTGGGTAGCCACATATTGGGCATTTACCCTGTTGTCCGGCTGTGAAGTCCGACACTGAACTTTGAGATAATAAAAATTAATGCGTAGGTGTAAAGTTATTCATTTATATTTTCAGCACGATTATGAAAAAAAAAACAAGCGAAAAAATGTATATGTAATAGTGGTTCTATTTAGGAAATGTTCAAGTATTACGTAACGCTCCTAGGGGGGGGGGGTCATTTTGCTGTGTTACGCCCATGTTAATGGTATAGGAAAATAGAGGTGGGGTTCCAAAATGATCAAAATTTGGCACGAGTTCAACCATTCCAAGGTTTTTCCTATTTCTTCTTCCATAAAATCAGCGAAGGCTTATGTTATCTTTTATGAGAAAGAAGAATAGAAGATTTTTTTTTCTTTTTAATTTTTTATATTTAATTATTGATTTTAGTTAAAATAAAAGTATTTATGAATAATTTTTTTTTTTTTAATTATATTAGGCAACACTAGGGCGCCTGAGCCAAAAACTGCTATTTATTATTCCATCAGTCTATTTTCTAATCATCGTACAGAGTGATATTGGTAGACTGACAGTTTTGGGCTGCTGGCCCTCTTCTTTACTAAGACTCATGTCTGAATCTCCGCTAATTAAGAAAAAAGTTTTTGACTTTATTCGCAAAAGATAAGTCATTAGATTGATATATACTTGTGCGCCATCTAACACTAAATGTAGATAACTACCCATACTTCTCCTAGTCTGGAGACTTTGAATGGTAGCAAGTTGAAGACTTGTGTGTCTCAAGCACATAGTACCACTAATGTGAAGAGTCATCTCTGTACGCTGATTAAGAAAACAGTTTTTGATTCTATTCGCAAAAGAAATAAAGGCATTAGATTGATGTATACTTGTGCTCCATCTATTGCTATCTCATAGTCTGAAGACTTTGAATTGTAGTATGTTGAAGACGTGTATGTCTCAAGCACACAATACCACCGTTTAACCAAGACAATCAAGTTTTACAGCACACCGTATAAAAAATGGGGTACACGACTAGTTTATAATAACAGTTTTGTGTGTTTTTCAACTTACTTTCTGGTAACGTTTATTTATTTATGTGGTAATTTATTATAGATTTTTATCGCTGTGTAATTTGTGCCTAATTGCGCAAAAACTCTATGATATGCTGTTATAGGTTTATCCCTATTTCGAGTATTCTAGTATTCTAGGCAATGTACAATTTTACTTTACATATTTAACAAAATAAATAAAATACTTTAGTAATAATAATAATAATTTAGAAAAAAAAATAATAAAATTTCTATAAGCCTAATATATTTTTATAACAAAAGGTTCTTAATTTCTAAGGTTTTTTCGATAATCCAAATTTTACTTTGCTTAAGAATTTTTTTATAAGTAAATCTTTTTTCTTTTAGCTTCATGGGCATTATGTTATAAATTTTTGATAAGTGAACGTTAAAAAAAGAATGTGTTTTCGCTTTTTTGGTTTTAGGTACCCATTTGGAAATTATTATTAAAATTAATACGTGTGTTATGTTGGTGGTTAATAATATTTAAAGTTGAACTGTTTTAATAAAAATACTTTAAATTTTCCAATATATACATTTAATTTACATCAAAGATCTTGATGGTTTTATAAATTTGTTCTGTATGAAATCGTATAGGTTTTTTTAAAACTGGTTTTAGAATAATATTTTCGGTGGTGCTAATTTTTTTAATGTTAGTTATACTCGTACCTCCCCAAACTAAAATTCCGTAACTTATGATCAGTACCCGGCGTAGTTCCAGTTATAGTCCAGTCTTCAAGTTATGAAAAGAGGCTTTACGTGGAAATAATTCAGGGTGTTTAGATTTTTCTCAAGATCGGTGCATCCTAGGACAAAAAAGGTTAAATATGAAAATAAAGAGGACCAAATCTCCAACATTTTTTGTGTCATGTATTTTTCTGTACGACTTATAGCTAAGTCACGGCACCGCCTTAAACGTTACACTGTAGGGTTTTAGATTTTTCTTTATGACGGTTTGGAAGGTTTTTTATGCTTAATACAATGGTGATTTAATAGAAAATCGGTTTACCCGAAATAATGGGGCACAAATGTGTGATTTATTTTAAAAAAAGTTAATTTTAGAAAGTGCCACATAGATTTTTTAATTTTCACCCAAAATGTTGTCAGGGTCATGCTTATAAAGAATAATTTTGTTTTTTCAAAAAAATAACATTAAAAATCTAAAAACGTATAGTGTAACGTTTAAGAGATATTTTAAAAATCCATTTTTTGTGAAAAACACGTTAAAAAAAATAACAGTTCCAAATCGAGTTCAAGTTCTCAAAGTTGTTTTTTTTTATTTGAGGTTTTAAACCCTACTCAATAAACCGAAAATCAAAACTCCCTGAATTATTTCCAGGTAAAGCCTCTTTTATTGACCTGAAGACTGGGCTGCAACTGAAAATACGCCGGCTACTGCTTATGATAGATTGACACAAAGCATAATAAATAGATTTTAAAGTTTTTAAATAAAATATATCGGGAAGCAATCTAAAAAGTGGATTAGCCTAAGCATTTTTTTTAACACCAAAAACCTTTTATTTCCGTAAATGTTGACTATACAGTATTTGCATGCATTAATAAGTTGTAGTGTTTTTACTAGACCGATACATAAGAAGCGCAATTTGTTGAGAAACATATTTGAAGAATGAATAGAACAGAAAAAATAAAATGGCGGACATGTACTGTTCTTGAAGTAAATTTTATTTTTCGTTCTTTTTTTTAGAAAATTTGTTTTAGTTTAATTTACAAGATAATTAATAAAAAGAAACACTACGTTATATTACATAATCGCATAACAAAAACAATAATAAAGAAAAATATTTCAGACATCTTCTTCAGCATTCCTCATTTGCAACACGTCTGCCGATTTTTAATAGATTCCTTTATACAATTTATAGATTTTTTATAATTGATTCTTTATCCTTATCCATAAAATACTTCATTCAAATTGACCAAAATTCATACACTTCATATCCCGTTTTCGCGTTATTAAAGGCTGTAGATATTTTATATTTTGGCTACTCCCCCCTAACACACCCCCTATTGAGGGAGGTAACCAAAATGCCAATATCTGACGTCGACAATGCAATGTCGACAAGATTTGTTCTTGTCTATTTTTAATAATAATAATAATAATAATAATCTTTATTAGTCCATTTTGCTATAATAAAATAGATTGGATATGTCAAAATAACAACATGAATGTATACACAATTAAATTAATTATAAAGGTTATGTCCTTTTTTAAAAAACAAATACAAAATATAAACAAATATATAAATTAAAATAATAAATTTTTTGTTGGTTTGTTTTACACAATTATTAAAATTAATAATAAATTGATTTATTAGATTTGATTTTGAATAGATTCTCAGAATCTATGCTTTTATAAAAGATCGGCAACCCTGATTTGCAAAAATAACTTGTCAATTGCGGCAGTCAGTTCAAGAAAAGTACTAGTCCAGGACAAGTACTGTTCTTTAACTGACTGCTGTAAATATATGTAAATATATGTCAGAAAAATAAATTTTTATACTAAATGCATTTGTTCTATCTGAGAAAGTTAGGACAAAATGATCTAAACAGTCCAACTAAATTACTAATATCTGTAAAGTTAAAGATAGTCCTTACAATAAGTTAAGTTAAGTCTAGTAAAGACTAGTTAGGACAATTTTATTTAGAAAACATTGAAAGTTTTCCACATAGGACAAAAATCTTAGGCTAATTTTTAGGATTTGGGTTTTAGATAGGACATTTTTTTTAGTATGCACATGTGGCTAGTGTAAAGCAATAAGCTTATCTCAAAAAGTGTATTTTTGCAGATAGGACAACTTGTCTAAGCAAGGCAGTATACATGCATTACTAAAAAAATGTGTAACCAATTTCACCAATGTTTATAAATTTAAACATGGTGTTAGTTTTGTTGTGAAAAATTAAATACACAATTGTGAAAAAATAGGTATAATGGAGAATAAAATAGTATACAAACATCGGCGGAACATTCCAGTTTTCCTTCGGAAATTAGCAGACAGTGGGCTACGACCCTTGGTCAGCTAACTTTCCCTCAGGAAATGAAATATTTTCGACCTCGGTATGTAATATACTGTCTTGCGTTTAATAACTATAACTAATAATAATTAATAAAAGTTTAATTTATTAGGAAAAATGTAATATACTATCCACTGTGAAGAGTATATTATGAAATGCGAAGCATTGTATATCTTTGCTGCTTATTTTTTATGATATGAAATATTTGTTTGTGCATATAAATTGCAGAGACGTTAAGTTTAACGTATAAAATATCCTTTTCTTTTTAAATAACTCCTTTAAAGTAATCCTTTGTTTTGCTTTACACAAATTCTCGCTGCACATTTTTGTTTGATAAAAATTTCACCGCATTCTGGATATTGTCCCCACGTTATTAGACCGCATCCAAGGTGGCTCAAGAAAAGGAAATTGTACGCTATCTTCGCTGCATTGTACATTACAATTTCCATTAACTTTCGCGGAGGGTCTATCCATGGGTACAAGTTTCTTTACCCCATAATTAACACTAAAATACTAAGATTTTGACAAATGAAATGTCAGAATTATCTGACACATTTCATTTCATTGGTTAAATTATTAGTTAGTTTAGTGCTAATCCCTTAAGCATAGCAAAAATAACGTTGTTAAGGATTATTTGGGAACTAGCCACACTGTTTAATTATAAATGATAATTACATTTTTACAATTTTATAGCTTAATACAACAAAAGTAAGTAAAAAAAAGAGATTTGAGTCACAGGCAGCCAAAAGTAGCAATAATTACAATCCAACCAATTTTTCGATAAAAATCCCATTTTGACTTTTTTGAATGATTGAGAATGGGTAAATTTAATCCTGCAGGGTTTGAATTTCAGTCCATGGACTAGAATTGGGGCCCAAAATACATATGGTATCATGCTAATCCCAAGAGTTATAAACAATTTCTTTTGTGTGCCTATGTAATTTTTAAGAAAACAATAAAAAGTTAGATTTATACTTTAATTGTTATTAAGTTTCATACTTTTCTTTATTAGTTAGTAAGTTTTTGTGGACACACTCCAGAGTAAAAATGGTTTGGGATAATTGTTTCCTGAGGCAATTTAGATGTGGTGCAAATTTTAATTCACAATCTAGAATTACGCCCAGAAATTTAAGATTAGCTTGTTTTTATTTTGTTTTAAAAGTTATTCATTTTATAAAACTATGTATATAAAAATTATCTGTCTATTTAGTATGCACTTCAAAGTAGAGTTTGACTCCTCTTATGGCGAGCTTCCCCACATTTAGATGAACTCGGGATCAATCGTTCTGCGTTTGGGACGCCAGGGTATCTATTCTCGCACTCGAGAGATCGTGAACAATTTTCGAAGGAAGGGAACTGATCACATCATATCAAAGTTCCCCAAAGTTAAAAAATGCTATTCTTGAACAGTAGTGAGCGTCATGGGACATCTGCAGCCGGCTGCAGCCTTGCCAAGTAGTTTAGAGGATTTTAACCAATCAGATTATGCGACACGAGTTTGCGTGCGCAGGCTATCATTATTTTCGTTATAAACAAGTTGCTGTGGTTTGAAGAATTTATATAATTAATATCCAAAAATTAATGTGTAAGAAATGACTGAAAATGAAAATAAAAACAGAAAAAGATCTGCGCCCACCAGCAGTCAACAAAAAAAAAATACTTTTAAATTTTATTCAGAACATCCCTCTTGTCAATAGTGGGCTGGTTAGTCCTGAATTCAGTATAATTTTTTTGTTGGAAAGTAGGGTCGGTCCTTGCCAATACTTCGCGTTCTTCGTTCTCCATTTGGCCTTCCGCATCTTGCAGATCTCCAAAAAGGGCAACAGCCCCCACAATTTCCAAATCGTCCATCGTTATATTATTATTATTATTATTTTTATATGTGTAATAATTTCTAAATGCAAAAAAGCTTCTTTTATTAACTATTATAAAATAAAACGGTATTCAAATTATCAACACAAAATCAAAGGGAAAATAGGGTTATGTTCGAATGCCCGCTACTAACTTATATGTCAAAATTTTCGTGAACGCTAGCTTCTCACGCTCCCGAGTAGTAGAAGTAAAGTTCCTCGATTTTTGTGAAAATTGAAGTTCAAGAATAAGTAGTTTTGCGTTTCGAGAGAACTAATATGCAACCCACAACACTGTTCTCCCCGGAACGCGTTCTCTCGAGCCCGAGAATACATACCCAGTCGTGACCCGTAATTCATTGAGTAAAAAGTATGCAGGGACGTACAGAACATACGACTTTCAATGTCATGTGTAAAAGTCGATGATGTATGTAAGCGTTCACGCTTAAAGGGACCCAAAAGTAAAAAACATTTTTAGGCCTGTAGTTAAATTAATCCAAATATTTCCTGCAGGTGTATTGTTGTGAAGTACCTATAGTCAATATTTAAAAAATAAAAAAGAATCGTTAAAACTTTCGAATTTTTCCTCGGTCAATGCGAAAGCCACCAAACCACTGATAGTCGCAAATAGGCGTGAAATTGCAGCTATATGTCATTTTGGTAATGATTTTTTCATTAATTATGGAAAATTCTGTAGTAGAGCAGTGCAAAGAGGGAGTGCAAAAAGGTCGATATTTTGCCCTGAACCGGAACCTTTTAAACCAGACCAGTAATCTTAATTGGCGTCTGTTAAACTTGGAAACAATGGTCATTTAGCCATGAAGTGGTGGGAAAGATTTTTAAATCAGCAAAATAGTTTCAAGGAATGAGAAAATAAGATTTTTGACAAAAAGTCTATTTTCTACTATCTGATTATTAAATTGGGTGTACAGTCGTTTTCAGGGTCAAGGAATTCGAATTTGAGATTAAAATTTCAAAAATTCAATATGGTGGATTCAAAATGGCGACAACAAATTTAAAATCTAAAAACATATTTCGTTAAGAATCAATATTCAGGGGTTTTTGGAATCTCTGAATCCGAAATTGTCATTAAAAATTAAAAATTACAAAATGGCGGATACAAAATGGCGTCAAAAAATTAAATCTTAACATATTTCTTTAAAAATGGGTATCCAAGGATTTTTGGTGTAGCTGAATTTAAATTTGACATTAAAACTTCAAAAATTTAAAATGGCGGATTTAAAATGGGGCCAGAAGATTTTAAAATTTTAATATATAAAAATCGTTATGCGGGAGTTTTGAGGTCTCCAAAACTGATTTGATATTAAATATAAAATATCTTGAATGGCTTAAAAAATTATTATATCTTAAGATATTTCGATAAAATTCGGTACCTGTCCAGATATAACATATATATTTGTTTGTTAAAATTTGACTAAAATTATCATTTCTGTATTTTTTTACATTTGGCAGATATGTGTCCAAAGACTCTGAGAAGACACTGTATACTCAAATTCATATCAATATCTTTGAGTTTTTATAGTTATATTTTATTTAAAAATATTATGTAAAGAATTTTTCTTTAATGAAAGCTTAAAGTTGTTAAGTAAAAATAAAAACTTTTAACATAATATAATTAAAATAAAATATACTCGACAAAATAAAAAACCGGTAGCCCGAAATACGAGTGTTGGATTCCCCGTGCTATAGTGATTAATTTTACTCTGCTTGTCCTATATGCTTTGCACTCATTTAGTTACGTCATACTGAAATTTCATTTTTTAATGTCACCCCCACACCTAACGGTAGACGAGGTCTTTTAATTAAAACTATATAATTATTTATTATTCAATTAAAAAACTTCTTTTCTTCAAATTGTGACGTTTCGACAGGAAGTTTTCGTCATTTTTGAACAAATTAAAACTCAAATTCATTTATTTATAATTACTTACATATATTTTTTAATTTCAAATTTAGTTTCATCGACCCCAAAAATCACCGTTTAGCAATTTTCAACGAATATATCAAAATTTTAAAATATTTTCCATTTAAAATTTTTATTGTTAAATTCAGTTTCAGAGACCCCCAAAACCCCAGTATTAGGATTATTAACCAAATATGTTCATATTTAAATATTTTGAGGCCATTTTGAATCCGCAATTATGAATTTTGGTACTTTTAATGTCAAATTCGAATTCAGCCACCCGAAAAGCCCTTTTTGTCAAAAATATTATTCCTGCTGAGTTAAAAATATTTCCCAACACTTCCTGGCTAAATGGTCATTGTTTCCAAGTTTAACAAACCATAATTAAGGTAACTAGATGGTTTTAAAGGTTCCGGTGCGGGGCGAAATATCGACCTTTTTGCACTCCCTCCTTTTCCTTATAACATTACAAGAATATTATTCTTACATAGTTTGCCGTCTTTAAGGTATTAAACCTTATTTTATTTATAAATATTATTGTTTGGAAAGGCAAGAGAATATATTATCTTAGTCAAGTCATTATGTATGATGAACCAACATTGCTTTTTCACAATGCTGGTTTACCCCTTCTTTCTTCCGAACTCCGCAGTAGCTCTTTTACTTCTGCATGGTTAAAACTTGAAAAAGAAATGTTGATCCCACACAAGAATTGTTTGTTGTTAATTTATTTTTGTAAAATAAGATAACGAAGAGCTTAGTGAAAAAGGGAACGAGATTTTATCTGATACACTTTAAGTCTAGAAATACTACAAAAGGAAATTACCAACTTTAATTTATTATCAATTAGCAGGAGCCAGCTTACAACGTTGAACTAATATTGATATATGTACAAAGTCATTCCAGTCTGGCGGTTCGCATAAAGACTTGAAATAATCATGCCCAGTTTGGCTCTTTTATTTCTTTAAATGTGTCTCGAGTGCACAATTTACAAGGAAAAATATATCCAGGAATATTGGAAAAAAAAATAGTATTAACACTTTTTGCTTAAATTTTTATATACCGAGTGTTTAAAATATAACTGGATATTAGAAGTTATCTTGAAAAAAAAATGGATACTGTTAATTAAGCATGTATTTTATATATCAGTTCCAAACAGTTGTATATCAAAACTAGGGCAGTTAAATAATGCTCGTTGGTGCCCATAAAATAAATGTTGGGAGCTCCAACATGGTCACTTGTTAAATTGAACTAGTTTTAAGATAAACCCGAGGATAAAACAGTTTAGGCATCGATATATGCGGAAAAATCTTTGAAAATATTTCAAACACGCATAAAAGAAAAATTAAAAACCTATTATTTTTATATTATTCACAGCGTGTGCGCTAGTCTGTCCGTCGGTCTGATGTCAGGTTTTTGTGTGCACGATAACTCAAGAACGAATAATAGGATCGACAAAAAAAATTCAGGAAAAATCAAGTACTATGAGGAGAAGATCCCTATTGTGTTTGAAAGCAATCCCCCCAAACACAAAAAAGTTATGGGGGGTTAAACTTTTTTTTTATTTTGTATTGATTTTCTTTTTTAATTTTTCGTCTTTTGCAAAAAGAAAATTTAATAAAAAAAAATAATATTTAAAAAAAAAATTGAAAACTTTTTTTTTTTGAAATTTTTTCGTTTTTCAAAAAATATCTTTTGAAAAAAAAGTATTTTTTTTTGTATTTTTTTTGAAAATTATTTTTTTAAGTATTTGGAAAATGCAATATACCATTTACTGTAAATAATATATAATGTAATGCGTAGCATTACATATCTTCAAGGCCTGTTTACTTTTGCTTTCCCATTTTGAAAAAATTTTAAATTTCGGAAAGCCTTGTATTTTATTTTATTATTTTCCCCAAGGAAAGTCTTGCGTTAGTAAAAATAAATCGAAAAATATTTATTGCTTTTTTTACATTTCTGGACGTTTTATATAAAAAAATATGATTTCCGTAAGAAACAATTGTGTCGGCGTTCATGTCGGTCTGTCAATCTGTCGGTCTGTGTGTCCAGGAAATTTGTAACCACGATAACTCAAGAACGCTTCGGGCTAAAGACTTCAAATGGACAATAGGTTGATTATAATCAATAATTATCCAAAGTTCTAGGCTGGGATTGTTTATGGTAAAAATGGGATTGGAGTAAGGGGGTAAAATGGGGTAAAAACAATTTTTTTCAAAAACATTTTTTTGTTCAATTTACTTTTCGTTTTACGAAAAAAGAAAATTTTAACGAATCTATGCCTATGGGAAAGTATTATTTTGTTGGCAGCAGTTTTTTTTGTTGTTTTATTTTTGTTCTATGTTTATTTTAAATTTATGTATAGGTTATTGAGCTTCAGGTAAAATACGACCATACAATTCTTTTTTATATATTAACAGAGAGCAAAAGTTTATATATAAATCATCGATGTAGCCTTATTGCAATAAACCAAAAATTAGAAAAAATGTGGCTAGGGGTAAGTGGGAAAATTGTGCCAGCTCGGGTTAATGCCGCCACCACTCTGTAAGTTAGGCAACTTAAAATACGGGGCATGATTCTATTTCGCCATATAGCAAGAAGTATTATGTTTCATTTCATACGAGAAAGGGGGAACATGTATACTTTTGGCCAGAATTTTTAATCCGTTAATCGAGTTTAATTTTCAGCATCAAGTGCTTTAGTTAGTTATTTATTTGCTATCTTTGAAATGCCCTTGATTTTATATATTTTATGGTGATGTGCAGTAAAGCAACGAACATGTGAAGAATATATTGGAGTAAGAAGTGAATTTATTTTTTTTATCATTTATAATGCTGATAAATTTAAATTTTGATTTGGAAGCAACACATTTAAATAAGTTCTCATGCGCAAACATAACTACAGTTGAAGAAAACAACGTTACCAACAGAAGGTATCGGTGGATGCTTTGAGAACAAAAAGGAGACTGGGTATATAATTATCCAGACCCCATCACCAAGCACCATTCTCCTAGAATAATATAAATAAAAATTTATATTGAGCTGGCCAGATTCTATGAAAAGACCATTGATGTATAGAAGAAGATAAAGAAGAAGAAGAAGAAAAAGAAGAAGAAGAAGAAGAAGAAAAAGGATAAGAAGAAGTGTTTAAAGCTCGCACGACTATGTTGAGGACGTCTCGCGTCGTATTTTATTTATGGTCAAATGTTTGTTTCTGATTATACTGATCCAAATAAAAAATAACAATTCACATATTTAACTTTGTATTAAGCTAAATATATTGTTTACTTTATATGCTTTTTTTAGAAATATCTAACCTAAAACTAGTCTACACAAATCGGGAAAATCTCGCCAGTGAACCACAAGCTAATTTATATTAAATTGATTTCTTGTTTTACATGCTATTATTTAACACACTTTATCTGTTTGTATATATCTATTTATATGTAGATATATATGTAGTTGTTGTAAAGGGCTTTTTACATACTTGGTGAAACCAATTTACATAAAAGAGTAAAATAAGATGTTGAATATCGATCCGACGATCATCAAATCCAAAAATCATTGATATGAGCGATGCATACTTTAAAGAATAAAAAATAAGTTAAAAGCAGAAAACGGGATTTTTGAAGTTATGTCAAATGAAAATTAATTTTTTGTTTAGTTAGTCAAATAATTTAAATCATCTTGTATATATAGAGTTTCAGCATATTAATAAAAAGATTTTTCATGTTTTGCGTTTGTAAAGGAAGTGCTATTGTTTAGCCTTTAGGGTTCGTATAATTTGAACTTAAAGCTTACCTTGAATTAAGTCGGGTTTGATAAAACTATACAAAACCCATAGCCTACATAGCTATTGTGCAAAACAAAAGAATAGCAGGAACGTATAACGAATGAAATACGTCAGCAGCATTTCACACAGAATTTAAATGAATGTTTACATAGAGATATGTACAACGTTTAAGTAACATCAAAAATACATCCATGTTACTAAATTATTCTATCTATAGTCATTTTGTTTATCCACACTGCAAAAAAAAATAGTTTAATAGTGTGTGGTTTGGATAAACGAACAATTTGAAACTCTCAGTAAAATGAAAACACACTCCTACCTAAGTTTTGATCCACACACTATTCCCCAGTGTTACTGTGCACATGTGACAGTGAAATCCCAGGATTAATTTTTGGGAGAGATTAAAAATTTAATTATGAAAAAGTGTTTTTAATTAGACGCCAAACTTGAATTATAAATAATTATCTGTCAATTTTTTGTTAAAGTCGCCACTATGTAAAATAACTACAAACAATTATTATTATTTTTTATTTTATAGCTATTATAAAACGAATAAATTAATAAAAAAATATTGTTTAAGTGCAGGGATGGATTCAGAACATTGTTTCGGACGGGATAATACCAAAATATTTTTAAATTCTAGTAATTTATATAAACCAAATTGAAAGAAAAATGACCCATAACAGAACGGTTTAAATCTTTTAATTTTTGTTTGTTTTGTGCCAAGTTTTCCTTAATATTGGCAAAATTTTAAAAATAAATCGACCATATTTATTCCGCTATTTTCAGTTTTTGGGTATTGGTCCGTTTTAATATTACCAAATGAAGCCCTTATGCCAAATTTTACCTAAATCGGACATTTTTCAAAAATGTTGAACCTCAAAATTTTTTCAATCTATTCACTATTTTTTTTTTCGTAATCAGCGGTGAAATCATGGCTCAATGCAAAAAAAATTACTTGTGTCATTTTAATTTTTTTTTTCGAAATTAAATAAAAAAACGGGCCAGTAGAAAATTATGAAATTTTTAAAGTAATTAGTGGCATATAAGGAAAATAACCCATAACAGATTGGGTTAAATCTGTCAATTTTTGTTTGTTTTGTGCCTTATTTTTGTTAATTTAGGCAAAATTTTAAAAAGAAATCGGTCATATTTATTTCGCCGTTTTGAATTTTAAGTTTTTGGATATTGGTCCTATTAATATTACCAAAGAAAGCCATAATGCCAAAGTTTAGCTAAATGGGTCATTTTTCAAAAAATTTGAACCACCCTAATGTCGCAATTTTTTTTTCAGATTTTCACTATTTTTTAGGTAATCAGAGGTGCAAAAAATTTCCATATGCAAAAAAGCAGACTTTTGTCATTATTTTTTCTCTGGGACCACTGTGCCCTGTGACGGGTTTTTATAAGTTTTTACATGTACGTCATGTAGCATCAGGATTGTGAGAAAGTTTAAGAATTTCTTTAAAAAAGATACCGGGGTAACCCCGGCGGGGTTTTTTAACAAATTTTAATTAAGGAAAAAACCTAATTCAATATAAGTCTCTGCGATTAAGCCCGGCTAGTATCTCTGTTTGTCTTGGAAATTCATTTAAGAGGGATACAGTCCTTGTGTTATAAAACAAACTTTTCTTTAAATTAAGTTAAAACTAGAAAACTTTTCTTAATAAGGAGTCGTTATGTTATAAAGATCGTAAACCAACTCCTAACTCAATTTTAAAATTATTTGGTAATAGCTTCTTATCAACATACACAGAGGAATTAGTTTTCGGTAAAATATTCAAAAAACAAGCCGTGAAGATATGTAATGCTACGCATTCCATTATATATTATTCACAGTAAATGGTATGTTACATTTTCCCAAATACTTAAAAAAAATAATACTTCTAATAAGAAAAAGAAATTCAAAAAAAATAAAAATATTTTTTTAAAGATCTTCTTTTGAAAAAAAGGGGAAAATCCAAAAGAAAATCAAAATTGTTATTTATTTTTTTTTAATTTTTGTATTGTGAAAAACAAAAAAAAAATTAAACGATAGTTTTTTTAATTGTTTTTAAAGTTTAACCCCTAATAATTTTTTTTTGTTTTTGGGGGGGATTACTTTCAAAAACAATAGGGACCCTTGTAGAACTTGATTTTTCCTGAAATTTTCAAGTCGATCGGATTATTGGTTCTTGAGTTATCGTGTTCACAAAAATTGTGAATTTTTTCACGAAACAAATTTATATCCAAGAATTTTTTGTCTAGGAAGATTTTTAAATTTTTTTGAAAATTTGAAACTACTGTATAATATTATTCTAGCGCAGGCGCTGTGAATAATATAATAATAAGACATAAATATTTTACGGTAAATAGCGGTAACATTTTCTATTATTGACCTAAAATCTACTGCATTTTTATGAATTTTTAGCTTTAAGTGTCGTTCTTTCTTTCGTTTACTGGATGTATGGATTTTGGGGCTCTTAAACAATTATGTCGCCGAACTAGAGAGGAGGATTCTAGCTGAAAGTGACAGCCCATATAAAAAGTTCCAATTAGAAAACCCGTGGTGGAACGGGATACGGGGCGAGGATGTGTGGCAGAGTTAAGCTAATCGTATTTAAACATTCAGAGCTACAATGCATGGGCGGAATGTGATAGTACCCGTTGTATTAATATACACTGATAAAACAGTTTATTTGTGTCAACAAAATATTTGGTTACATATGGGCAATTGAATTATTTAGTTATGACAAATAAATTTTATTTCTGTCAAATAAACTATTTTGTTCCCATTAATAAATCATTTTGAAATTAGAATATTTGTTTACATGAACTAAATATTTATTTGACTCAAATAAAATTTGTTACTCACAACCAAATAATTTAATTGGCCATATTCAAATAAATCCTTTTTATCAGTGTAGTAGTAATTTTGTTGTATTTATTGTTGTTATAGATGGTGCGTAACTACAAACCAAACTGTTTCTCAGAGAACATGGACTGTGCTATGGAAACTACAAAAAAATAAATAATTTTTTTTGTGCATCACTATAAAAGGAAAACTGACAGGCAAACCTGATCCTCAGAGAACATTTAACATGCTGTGAAATCTATCACCGTAAAATTAAAGAATCTCGATATTTAAATAACATACCCCATTCTGCCACTGGCATGGGGCCAAACGGGATGAAATGCATTTTTTTGTGACTCAGTTTTTAAATATAAACTTTATAATTTTTGTTAAAAATTGTGCAATCATAATGTTCCACAGTTATTGAACGATAAATTAATATTTTTTTAAAGATTTTTTAATTATCCTACTAGCTACGTTCCGCCCCGGGTTCCCCTATCCTTGACAAAATGGTGATAATGGGGGGAGGGCAAAAATATAAAAAACTCTGTGTCATAATTGTTGGATTTTTTTAATCATTTAAAAGTAATCAGTTTAAAAATTACAATGAATCTGTTAATTTTGGCATCTTTTTGATTTAGCAAAAAACATTGTCGGGGCAAAAACATATTAGTTTTATTTTAAATCACATGACTTTTTTTTATCACTTATTAATCTTATAAAATTAAATAAAATTTTAAATTTATTTTAATAATAAAAAACAGCAGATCGGGTACTAATGGGGTGATTCTGTGCCAAATAGGACCCAAGGAAAACTTTGACTTCTTTGATTTGCCCTATTTTTGGCTCAAGTGTGCTTTGTTTGTCCAAAAAGAACCTGATTTTTTTTCAGATTTTTTTGACATTTATTTTTGGAGTTATGGCCTTTTAAAGATGACAAAAATACCCAACTTTTCTAAAACGTATAATTTTTAAACGGCTGTATCTCTATAACGGTAAGATATAGAGACTTTTATTTTAAAGTTTGTTAGTTGGAAGTTATTTTGATAATAAAGTAAATTTAAGTTTGGTGATTTTGGTGATAGTCACCAAAGTAACCAATTTTTGGTGACATTTTACTCAAAATACGCCATCTTCGATTTTCTTTTTTTAAATATATGTTAAACTACAGACATTTCTCTAACAGTTGCCCAAATTTCAAAAATGGGACCGCCATATATTCGTCTTTGGTAAATTTTTAAAAATAGTAGCAACTCAATTTTTTATTTATTGGTAATATTATGACCACAGTTTGATGTACGTTGTATGTTAACTTTACCTCAATCAAATTTAAACTAAAATTAACTTGTTTGCAAACGGAATTATAAGTTAATTGATTAATTGTTTTAATATAACTAGCCAAGACACCCATTTTTCGCACGGAATTTTTAATAAATTAGGCAAGGTATTATTTTTGCATTTTACACAATGTTTTAGACATTCATAATATTCTATAGTTTGTTTAAATAAGCAATTAATTATAACTAGCCATATTTTGTAAAGCCTACTATGTTTACTAAACATTGTTTAATGTCAAAAGAATCTAAAAAAGGCAAATTCTTATTAAGCATGCATAGCATACCTACGTATGCTATATAAGCCAAAAATCAGACAAATCTAAGAAGTCTGTGTTTAAAATTGAATATTTTGTGTTTCATTTGCCATGGAATGAGCCCAAACGTTTTCAGCTGGAATTGTTTTTGGTAAATTTTGAGGTGGAGTAAGGGGGTCAAAAAAATCCTAGCCGAATTGTTTGAATAAGGAACCTATATTTAAAATTTGAAGTCTTTAGCTCAAAGCGTTCTCAAGTTATAGTGATCACAAATTTTCCTGGACAGATATACAGATTGACCGACACACAGATTTCTATTGGTAAAATATTGTTTTTTGTATATTAAACTACGAGAAAATAAAAAATAAATAAAAAAAAATTGCTAACGCAGTAGAAGAAAGTAAAATTTAAATTAGATTTCCCATGCGAAGATTGGGTATCACAGCTAGTATATATGTATATAAACTCAATTTAAGGTTTTCCAAAACATATTATGTAAGTATCTCATTATTGCATTAAAAAAACTGATGTTAGTTTGATTAATTCCCAAAACTAAATTCCCGTGCTAATAACGGGTCCACTGCTAGTATATATGTATATCAGATGTAGTAAAAAATGTTGCAGATAAATATTAAATAGTTATTAAATATATCAGCATTTCCATTTCAAAAATACAGGGTAGTATTATTAAACTCTGCGTTAAAAAGTGGTTGGGAAATGAAATTTTGACTGACATTTATATCTTTAATATTTTTCCCAAGGCAATCCCATGGTCGTCCCATTATGAATTTTGGCACATCGTTAGAGAAAGATCTACAGATTATTATATTTTTTTATTAAAAAAATCAAAGATGGCGTATTCCGAGATAATCGTGTACCGTAATTAATACGTTCACTGCCAACGGCTAGTTTTGACAGCGGAGCAATGGGTATGGGCAAGGGAAAAATAGAAAGAATTGATTAATGTTGTTAGGGGCGCCAGTTACTTTAGCTTTTACTCCTTTAGGTAAGTAACAACCTAGTGTAAATACTTAAGCTTTTCAGTTTGAGAAAATATAACCCCTAAATAAAATAAGATAATTCATTTGAGAAATTTATTATAAATAAACTTAATGAAAGCACATCAAGTAATGTATTAATATATATAAAAAATATGTGTAATTATATTAAGATATAATTAAAGAAATCTTAATAAAAATTACTAAATTCAGAAATCATTCGACTTAAATGTATAAAGAAAACATGAAGTTCAGCAAGCACCAAGAAATGTATGTAAACAACAATCATTTCTTGCAGTGTATAAAAGTCATGCTTAAATTAGAAATCATTTAATCAAAAGTATGATATTTAATAATTAATAAATGAGATTAAATGTTTTAAAAAAAATAAGTACCTAAAAATGAACAAAAGCCAGAAGGGCATATAGTATTAATCAATACTATATCAGATCTGATAAAGTTTACAGTTATAAGAATATTGAAATAAAAGAATTTAAAAATATGAAATATTGCTTTCAAAAGTTTTCAGAATGAGTACTTAGCTGGTTTCTGCAAAATCCATGAGGTATGAATTCCATCGTCTCCATCTGTGCAAGTCTCCCCTATGCTGATGAATTCATTTCTCAAATGAAAGAAAAAAAATATAGGCTGTCCCATCTACTTTGGAAAAATTATCTTCCAGGATAAAATGTACGATTGAAAATGTTGTCCGGGATAAAATATACTTTTGAAAATTATGTCCAATATAAAATTGTCTGCTAGACGGTTACATAGAATTTATCTATGCCAAAAATTACAGAACCATGTTCCAACAGAACATCACTCCATGCGGAGAACTTGTATATCAAATATACCAAAATAAACTTCAACTTAAATTAATGTAATTCCATATTAATGGTATAGAAATGGTGAGTAATTAATGGTAATTAATTAATGTAGTAATAATGGTGGTGTCATTCTAAGTCTTCGATGTCCATCGAAACGTTATAAATGCATAATTGTAGAAAATAACAGTTATAATATCTTCCGCATTGTTTAAATATTCATTTTCACTAACTTTAAATAAAAATACATGAAGGATTACTTCGATGATTACAGAAAATAAACACTCGTCAAAATGACACCACCATTGTATTCGAGTTGCATCCAGAAAAGAGCGAAAATCGACCTTATCAACCGGTATGAACCCTTCAGGTAAATAAAATCCTATTTCTGAACTATTAGCGACATCTATGTAAGTCATTATCAACTACAGTTTTACCGTATAGGATTCCTAATAAAGGTAACGAAAACTACATCAAAGATAATAACCAAAAAGACTATTTCCTAATAAATCCGTATTAGTGATATCTAACCTCAAAATATTACTCTAAGAAACAAATATAAACAATACTTATTGTTTATCAGCAAAACTAATAAAAATACGAACAGAATACTAAGTGTCCTGTGAACTAAGTATAAACAAAATACTGAATCTAAGTGAGCAGTTCCAGCAAACTATTTTCAACAAATTCTGGATTATCCCGAAGCAATAAGCATATGAAACTTTCCAGGAGAGACAAGCTACAAATGAAAGCCAGTGAAATCCAACCCTCAATAGACTCTGAAACATATAAAAACCAGGTAAGTCCATAGACAAATGCACTATAGAGAAATAAGTCATATGATTCTTTATTATTAAAAATCATATTCTAATTATGTTTTCTTTATGTTATTTTCAGGTAGAACTATGGAATAGAGACTCATATGGTTAGAATTCAGTTCCTGCTACAAAATAGTCCCAGATACAAAATAGTTCTGTACGTACGTAACTATTTATATACAAAATAAACATAAATTATAACGTAAGTAAACGAATAGTTTAATTAACCCTTGCTATATTACAAAGTGACGATTTATATCGTTACACATGCCCCCTCCAAAAATAATAAAAATATTTAATATACAAAAAATATTTTTATACCAAACTCTAAAACTATTTAACTTAAATAGCTAAAATATATACTATATTTTATTTAATAAATCAACAAAAAATACAATACTTTATGTAAATCATTTGAAATACTACTTGATAGTTAACAATAGCTAAGCTTGATAACTACGTGTATCATTCGCCTACTCTTATGTAGAACATAATTTTGGGACTTTATCGGTGTGTGTCATAAACAGGTAATTGTCATAATCAGGTAATTGTCATAATCAGGTAATTGTCATAATTAATTTTGTTTTCTTTTTAGCTAAGTTTTATCAAGATAAAAAAATAGAAATAAGACTTGACTGTGTGCACCAGAATTCTCTTCTACAAAAAATATATTTATATATTTTTTTTTTTACTATATACAAAAGTTTTGGGTACCCTTTAAATATTTTCAATACATTGATATTTTTTAAATATCATTCCGAATGATACTAAGAATATATTCTTATTTAATCAAATCTAGCCAACTGAAATGTCACTATTCGATCCAAAATATTTCTTTAGATCTTTAACATGCCAGTCGCCTCTATGACCATCTGCATTTTCCAAAATATACACTAACTTTGACTTTTTCGCAACAACTTTGCAAAGTATGTACTTTGGAGCAAGTTTTGCAGCAAAACTTTTACTAGCATCTGAGAGTACTTTGTTTCGTCTCCAAACTTTTTCACCTATATCAAAATATACTTCACGCTTGCGCAAATCATAAGTACGCTTATTACGTTCATAAGCTTCATGTAAATATTTCTTTACATCAACAAAAATCTCTTTAAGATTTCCCAAGTCTTGGCTATACGAGTCTCTGTCACAAGGTTCTAATTTAACACCATCAGTCGATGTCATTTTGCCATAATAAGTTCCTGTGATAGGTACATTCCTCCCAAAATTAAGAAATGCCGGCGTATACCCCGTAACTTCATTTACAGACGTTCGTAAAGCTAGACCTATTTTTGCTAAATTTTTACACCATTCTTTTTGATTATCTTTTATATATGATCTTATAGCAGTAGAAATTGTGCGATGTTGCCTTTCCGTCGGATTATTTTGACTATGGTAAAGTGCATTAAACCAAATTTTCTGTACATTATATTCATCTGCTAATTTTTTAAAAACTTTACCAGCAAATTGTTTTCCATTATCGACAATTAAAAATTGACAGACTCCGTAAACTAAAAAAACTTCATTCTCAATGAATTTACATATTGCATTTGCAGTAGCTTCCCTTAAAGGATGTAATAATGTATACTTTGTAAACCAGTCTGACACAACTAAAAGATAACAAAAACCTTTAGAACTTCTGGGAAATGGTCCCTGCAAATCACATGAAATAACTTGCCACGGATAATTTACTTCTTTTTCACGACCCATCAATCCAAAACGTGCAGAATTACTAACTTTTTGTGATTGACAAATATTACAACATCTTACATATTTTAAAATATCTTTACGCATTTTTGGCCAAAAATATATTTCTGAAATTCTATGAAAAGTTTTAAAAAATCCCATATGAGAAGCTAATACATCGTCATGACATTCTTTTAGAACTTGTTTACGACATTTTTGAGGCACTAACAATTTCCACTCTATAATATTACTTTTTACTTTTGTCTTGGTCGGTATGAACTTATAAATATTATCATCAATAACTTTAAATTGCGGATATGAATCTGGACTCTTACCAATTTTTTCCCTCAACTGAATATAATATTTATCACTATTATAATCATTTACATTAAAATTAATTAAATTTACATCTGGAAAAATTGATTTTTCTGGTTCTATTCTATCAAAAGCTCTGGATAACCCATCAGCTACTACATTTAATTTACCTCTACGATATACAATATCCATATCATATTGCTGTAATTTTAATGACCATCTAGCCAAGCGACCAGAGGGATCTTTCATATTACTCAAATATTTTAATGAAGAATGATCTGTAATTACTGTGAATTTAACACCTTCAATATATGGTCTAAACCTATCTATAGCAAACAAAACAGCTAAACATTCCTTTTCACCTACAGAATATTTTATTTCACTACGTGTTAAAGCTCTACTAGCATAAGCTATTACTTTTTCTTGACCATCTTGCGTTTGTGTTAATATGGAACCGAGGCCAACTAAAGAAGCATCACATTGTATAACAAATGGTAAAGAAAAATTGGGACTTGCTAAAGCTGGAGCATTTATTAAAGATTCCTTCAACAATAAAAAAGCTTTTTCTGCATCAGTATTCCAACTAATGGCTTGTTTTTTACCTTTGCCCTTTAAAAGTGAATTTAATGGACTAACAATTGTTGAAAAATTCCTAACAAATCTACGATACCACGAAGCTACACCTAAAAATCGTTTTATTTCTGTACTATTTGTTGGTCTAGGATAGTTTATTATTGCTTCTACTTTTTGCGGATCGGTTCTTAAACCAAAATTATCAATTACAAAACCTAAATACTTAAGTGATTTTCTAAAAAAATTACTTTTTTCAAAATTTATTGTAAGATTAGCAGATTTTAATTTTTCATGTACTATTTGAAGTAATTTAATATGTTCCTCAAAAGTTTTTGATACTATTATAATGTCATCAATATAAACAAATATATTTGGATAAAAGGAGAAAGGAAAAAGTTTATCCATTAATCTTTGCTGACTTTGTGTTCCATTTTTAAGTCCATAACACATTACATTAAATTCAAATAGTCCCCTACCAGGTACGGAAAATGCAGTTTTTTCTTTAGCAGTTTTTGTAAGTGGAATCTGCCAAAAAGCATTTTTTAAATCTATACTTGATATATATTTTGCATCGCCTAATAAACTTAAAATGGAGTCTATCCTTGGTAAAGGATGTGAATCACCTTTTGTAATAGAATTTAATTTACGTCCATCAAAACAAAAACGGTATGTACCATTAGCTTTTTTTACTAATAAAACTGGTGAATTAAAATCAGAATAAGATGGTGAAACTATATCATCTTTTAACATTTTATCTAACTCTTTATGTAAAATTTCTATTAAATAAGGTGACAAAGGATATTGACGCATTTTAAAAGGTTTATTATTTCCTGTATCTATATCATGTTCTATTAAATTTGTTCTACCTATTTTTTCGCTATATAATTCTTTAAATAAACTAACAAATTTATCTGCTATCTTTTTCTGTTCGTCTGTCAAGTCACATAAGCCTACTGAATTATCTTTATTTATATCCTGACTATCACTGTTATTACTGATCACATTCAATTTATTAATTTTATTATTCCAAGATTCATCAGAAAAATCCAGAGTCATAGAAAACAATTGTAAAAAATTCACACCAAAAATAAAATTTGTTTCCAAAGAAGGAACAACCAAGACTTGTAAAATCTTAACTTCATTATCTACTTTAATAGGTAAATAAACAACACCAGTTACTAACTGTTTAGATTTATCAGCTGTAGTAACATGCGGTATAAGACATTTATCAATTTTTAAATTAAATTTTTCTAAAATTTTAATCGCGTGACCACCAGCCACTGAACAATTTGCACCTGTATCAATCAAAGCTGTTATATTTTTATCAAAAATATTTACTTTAATATATGGACGGTTATCTCTAGGTAATTTAATAAAAGAATTTTTATTAATTACAGACAAACTATACGGTTTATAAAAATTTTTAACTTTATCCAACCAATCTTTCCATTCATTCAAATAAAATCGTTTATTTGTTTCTGTTACACTTGATTTTTGTAAAGAATTGATATTATTTTTATTATAATAAATGTTTTTACAAAAAGTAGTTTTGTTATCCTTTTTTACCTGACTGTCATTATTATTTTTAGCCTTTTTATTAAGTGAATGCCGACTAAAATCATCCACTTTCCTATTTAGTTTTTTTGTACAGGAAGGGCAATTTTTAAAAACTACATCTTTATATCCACATTTATAACAAAACTTTGTTCTTTTAGCTAAACATTTGCTAAAAATATGATTTGGTTGGTTACAGTTATAACAAATTACTTGTCTACTTTTATTATTACTACTATTACTACTATTCTGTGTATTATTAAAGCTTTGATTGGTACTTTGACTAATTTGAGAAACTTGACTACTATTACATACTGAACTTTGACGAGTAGAGGAAGATGGGGTAAGTTTGGACACTGTGGTATTATGACTACAATTACATTTACTACTAAAATTTTGACTTATATCCGAACTTAGGACATTTACTTTATTAACTGCTTTATTTTTTGCCACACTTTTACCTGCTATGCTCTTTTGTTTTAATTGATAAGCTTCATCTATTCTTTTACAACTGTCTTTTAAATCTTCTAAATCATTTATTTCTATAAGTGATAATGGTGTAAAATAATGTGGTAATATTCTTTCTCTAATCGTCTTAAGTCTAGTATATAAACTTGCAGCATGAATTAAACGTTTAAACAAGGTTTCCATAGCACCTATAAAAATTGCGATAGATTCATCGGGATTTTGATATCTAGAACGGATATCATCCCATGTTCTATCATCTATGTTAGCTGGAAGAAAATCTTTTTTTAATGCTTGAATTATTTGAGACCACGAATTTAAATTATCTTTAATTGAGAGAAACCATGACAATGCTGGTTCTTTGAATAAGTCATATGCAGATTTAAATAACATTTCGTCTGTAACATTTCTACTTATTTTCATAAATTCAACTTGCTCAATAAAATTTAAAACATTAGACTTTCCATCAAAATTAATATTCCATTTATAAACTGGTACTGATTTTAAATAATCATTATCTTTTTTACTAGAAACACTAGGACTAAACTGTGTACTATTATGTAATGAAATATTATTATTTACTTGAGTAAGATCTGAATTTTTACCAGATTTTTCATAAAGATCTAAAATATCTGCTTCTATTTCTAAACAAGTTGCTTTAGTTATTTCTAAAAATTGAATACGTCTAACTTTATTTTCTTCTACTTCAGGAAAACGTTGCAGACGATTTGTTACATGTACTAAATAAGTTTTTAATTTTCTTAAATCAGCTAAACTATAATCACCATGATATTCTACAATTTCTGAAGATATACTATCTAAAATTCTATTAATATTTTCCACTTCACTGTTAAAATTAAAAGTCGGATCTACATATTTTACTTTAGGATCTTCCCTAGCTATGGCTCTACCTAAAACTTTAATTCTAGATGCTCTATTATTTTTTGCTGTTAAATGTCTTATACGAAGTTCATAATTTACCATTTCTGCAGTCAAAAATCTAATTTCCATTTTATCTAAATCTTCCATTTTGAATAATTATTTTCAAAATTTAAATTCAATTTACTCAAAATATTTATTTTATAATAAAATATTTATACTGTACCACAAATTATTTTTTTTTTGTGTACACTGCTCAACAAAGTTTTTGCATACTTTGGAAAATTTCCCAAATATGTCAAAAAAAATACTAAATTATTATTTATCTCAATTGGACAAATTAATAATTATAAATAGTCTCCAAAACTACAAAATTAGCTAATATTTATTCATATCCTTCGCATAAATAAATACCCTATTATCCATTTATTTCTATTGAATAAACGATAATTTCTAGAAAAACTGAACCCACGCCAAAATTTCTCTATTCCATGTTATTCCATAAAATTCAGAAAAAACATAAAAAACACATATCTGATATATCTTATCAGATTAACTCTAGTTTGACTTAATTTTCAACAAAAAATATTTTATTCAACAGTTATATGTAGTTTTTCTCAAAATGAACATTAAGTTACACTGAAAAAAAAATAAGCTTTAGATTTTTACAAAAAATACACTGAGAAAAATGGAGTAAAATTAAAAAAACAAGTGTTCTATCTATCCAAATACCACGTTCTTGGGCGCCAATATTAGTGTACCGTAATTAATACGTTCACTGCCAACGGCTAGTTTTGACAGCGGAGCAATGGGTATGGGCAAGGGAAAAATAGAAAGAATTGATTAATGTTGTTAGGGGCGCCAGTTACTTTAGCTTTTACTCCTTTAGGTAAGTAACAACCTAGTGTAAATACTTAAGCTTTTCAGTTTGAAAAAAATATAACCCCTAAATAAAATAAGATAATTCATTTGAGAAATTTATTATAAATAAACTTAATGAAAGCACATCAAGTAATGTATTAATATATATAAAAAATATGTGTAATTATATTAAGATATAATTAAAGAAATCTTAATAAAAATTACTAAATTCAGAAATCATTCGACTTAAATGTATAAAGAAAACATGAAGTTCAGCAAGCACCAAGAAATGTATGTAAACAACAATCATTTCTTGCAGTGTATAAAAGTCATGCTTAAATTAGAAATCATTTAATCAAAAGTATGATATTTAATAATTAATAAATGAGATTAAATGTTTTAAAAAAAATAAGTACCTAAAAATGAACAAAAGCCAGAAGGGCATATAGTATTAATCAATACTATATCAGATCTGATAAAGTTTACAGTTATAAGAATATTGAAATAAAAGAATTTAAAAATATGAAATATTGCTTTCAAAAGTTTTCAGAATGAGTACTTAGCTGGTTTCTGCAAAATCCATGAGGTATGAATTCCATCGTCTCCATCTGTGCAAGTCTCCCCTATGCTGATGAATTCATTTCTCAAATGAAAGAAAAAAAAATATAGGCTGTCCCATCTACTTTGGAAAAATTATCTTCCAGGATAAAATGTACGATTGAAAATGTTGTCCGGGATAAAATACACTTTTGAAAATTATGTCCAATATAAAATTGTCTGCTAGACGGTTACATAGAATTTATCTATGCCAAAAATTACAGAACCATGTTCCAACAGAACATCACTCCATGCGGAGAACTTGTATATCAAATATACCAAAATAAACTTCAACTTAAATTAATGTAATTCCATATTAATGGTATAGAAATGGTGAGTAATTAATGGTAATTAATTAATGTAGTAATAATGGTGGTGTCATTCTAAGTCTTCGATGTCCATCGAAACGTTATAAATGCATAATTGTAGAAAATAACAGTTATAATATCTTCCGCATTGTTTAAATATTCATTTTCACTAACTTTAAATAAAAATACATAAAGGATTACCTCGATGATTACAGAAAATAAACACTCGTCAAAATGACACCACCATTGTATTCGAGTTGCATCCAGAAAAGAGCGAAAATCGACCTTATCAACCGGTATGAACCCTTCAGGTAAATAAAATCCTATTTCTGAACTATTAGCGACATCTATGTAAGTCATTATCAACTACAGTTTTACCGTATAGGATTCCTAATAAAGGTAACGAAAACTACATCAAAGATAATAACCAAAAAGACTATTTCCTAATAAATCCGTATTAGTGATATCTAACCTCAAAATATTACTCTAAGAAACAAATATAAACAATACTTATTGTTTATCAGCAAAACTAATAAAAATACGAACAGAATACTAAGTGTCCTGTGAACTAAGTATAAACAAAATACTGAATCTAAGTGAGCAGTTCCAGCAAACTATTTTCAACAAATTCTGGATTATCCCGAAGCAATAAGCATATGAAACTTTCCAGGAGAGACAAGCTACAAATGAAAGCCAGTGAAATCCAACCCTCAATAGACTCTGAAACATATAAAAACCAGGTAAGTCCATAGACAAATGCACTATAGAGAAATAAGTCATATGATTCTTTATTATTAAAAATCATATTCTAATTATGTTTTCTTTATGTTATTTTCAGGTAGAACTATGGAATAGAGACTCATATGGTTAGAATTCAGTTCCTGCTACAAAATAGTCCCAGATACAAAATAGTTCTGTACGTACGTAACTATTTATATACAAAATAAACATAAATTATAACGTAAGTAAACGAATAGTTTAATTAACCCTTGCTATATTACAAAGTGACGATTTATATCGTTACAATCGTCACCAAACGTTGGCGACTTTGGTGACCATCACCAAAATCACTAAATTTTACATATCTTTAAAAAATATTAAAACACAACAAAATGGCTTTAAAATATATATTTTTTTAAATCTGTATCTTTTAGCGTTACTGAGATAGAGCTGTTTAAAAACAGGACGTTTTAGTGACTTTTGCAATTTTGGCCAAGTTCAAAAGGCCATAACTCCATAAATAATGGCCAAAAAAATCTGAAAATTATATAATTTCTTATTGAGCATACGTAGAGTAAGTATACCAAAAATGATTAAAATCGAAGAAGTCGATGTCCAAAATTGCCCTTTTAGGGTCCTATTTGGCGTGGAATGAGCCAATGGCTTTATTACTATATAAAATTTAAACTATTGCCATTTAAATTTTATATAGTAATAAAGCCATTAGTACCCGATCTGCTGTTTTTGATTAATATATTTCGTATGGCTTTTGAATTTTGAAGTATTTATTTTAATGTGCCGCCATAATTTACTAATAATCAGGTTGCGGATTTTTGTTTAGCAGACTTTTAACAGTTTAGGTGTCTTTGGCATACTATCTTCCCACCGACTCTATATTCCTTCCAAATTATTTTAAATTATTAGTATACTGCTGACATCTGTTAAAGACTGTGGGACATATGCATGCCACTAATTTGGTAATAGGTGGGAAGATATTATCCCAGTACCCGAGTCATAACATGAAAAAAAGTAGTTTTTTTTTAATTGAAATAAATGAAAAAGGTTAAAATATAGTTGTGTCAGTAGATATATGTATATTTACTTTATAACTTAACGTAAGAAAATAAAGTTTATTTTATATTTAACAGCAAGAAATGCCAAAAAAGTTATTGAACAGCATATTTAATAAAATAAAAGCTGTTTTGTTCTAAAAATACCCATTTTATAAAACGCATTTTTTAAAATTGGCCTAACACAACGCCCCACCTCTTGCCCCCCAAAGGGTTAACTGTATTATTTTTGTTTCTAATATTTACAATTAAATTTTTTGCCTTATTTAACCAATATAAAACTCAGAATTAAGGATTTTTTAAAACCGACTAATCACAAACGATTTAAAGCGATTAAACTAAATCTAGGTTTACTAAAATTAAACAGCGATTAAACAGAAGCTAGCTTTAATTTTTCTATAAATATTTTTTTTTTATTATTTAGGATAAAATCTTAACATGTGATTTGCTTTACGAATTTTACCACATAAACTACGGTAGCTGTATTTTTTCCTAATTTTTGCTTGAAATTAAATATTTTCGACCTAATAATTCAAGATTTTAGTGTATTTCAATAAAATAATTTTAATTATTTTGCTGTGATCAAATTTATTAATGGTGAATCTTTCATAAATGTCAAATTATAATATTTATTTTAATTGACTTTACAAGTAATTTTTTTTTGAAATGAGAAATTACATTCAATAATGATTACAAAATTCAATTAAGAATGCTTCAAAATTTTACCACAAGCCAGCATAATTTAAATACTTGTAGTTTTTGAACTTTTTAAGAATTATAATAAAAACAAGCCGTGATGATATGTAATGCTACGCATTCTATTATATACTATTTACAGTAAATGGTTTGGATTTTTCCAAATACTTTAAACAAAAATAACTTACAAAAAAAATAAAATAAAAAAAAAATAATTTTTTAAGAAAGATCTTTGTTGAAAAAGATCTTTCTTGAAAAACGACAAATTTTTGAAAAAAAATTTTTTTTCAATTTTTTTTTTTCAAAATTGTGAAAAAAGAAAAAATTAAAAAAAAATCAAAATGATAGTTTGTTTTAATTTTTTAAAACGTTTAGCCACCCATAACTTTTTTTTGTTTTTTGGGAGGGATTACTTTTAAAATTGGTGGAATGGATCCTTAGAATAAATTTAATTTTTCCTGAAAAAGTTACGTTAATCGGAATTTTCTGTCAGCTTTTTTCTATATTTTAAAAAGTTTAACCCCCCATAACTTTTTTATTTATGGGGGGATTACTAATCCAAACAATGTGGATGTAGTACTTTATTTTTCCTGAAATTTTCAAGTCGATAGGATTATACGTTCTTGAGTTATCGTATTCACAAAAATAGTGACATAGAACAGACGGACGGACAGACGGACGGACAGAGGGAGGGATATTCAAAAAAGTTGCTTATTTTTTCATGAAACTAATTTATATCCAAGAATTTTTTCTCTACTACGATTTTTGAAATTATTTGAAAATTCGAAACAACGGTATATTATTCTAGCGCAGGCGCTGTGAATAATTTAATAAGGTCTAACAATAAATTCATTACTAAAAATAAATAAAAATATAAATTACATTTTTGTTACATTACATTTTTGTTTAACCTAGTACTATTCTACTTAATTAAGCATCCCCTAAGTCCAGGACTTGTGTGGGCTAGTAGTAACGGGAAATAAAGGCTTTAATTGACTTTCGAACCAATTTATAGGGAGTGTCCGCTTCACTTACGCCTTCGCCAAATTTCAATTATTAATTAACTGAAAAAGGCAAATCGGCGCCGGTGAGAATCGAACTCATCCTATTTGGGTAGTAAACTCATCAAGTACGACGCGGTAGTCCACTACACCAATCCTCCCAATCAAATTTATGTTTATTTTAGCTTAAGCTATTAGATGTATAATTCAGATTCAGTTAATTTTATTAGCTCTTGTGGCTCTTTTCGCTTCTGAGACAAATAAATGCACTATTTTTATGTTTAAAACCTTTGAAAACTAAACAAATACTAATATATTGTAAGCATTTACTTGCTAATTTATAATCTTTCATGTACAAGTTAAAATGTTAAAATTCTCACTGAATATTTATTTTTTACGAAACCAAACCGTACGTATCAATGAATGCTTATTTAATTTATTATTTAGTATAATTATAATGAATAATAAAAAAATAAAAATTTTAAAATAATTTAAACCATAGAAAAACTAAAGTCCCATTTTAAATTCATAAAAATATCACAGCATGCTTTACCGACTTGCTCTTTACTAACAAATTAAAAAAATTAAAAAAAACAGTTTTTCAGTTTTGGTTTTTTGTTTTAAAGTTCAAAATAATAATTAGTTAAATATTAAGAAAAAAGTAATATATATTCAGAATTTAGAGATTTTAACTTAAAAGTTAATTTTAAAAATTTATTTTCATACTTTAAGTAACTCCAAAACAAAAGCTAATAAAACAATTTTGTTTCGACCGATAAGTACCTTATTGGTTTTGGACGTATAATCAATGGTATCAATTTGAATTTGCTAGCTTTAGAAACAACCCCGGAAAATGCCCCATATATCTTAAATGAGCCGCCCTGTATATTATTGGTTCTCATAAAAATAGATGGTACAATATCTGAGGCGTTCGATATTTAAGGCATCCTCAAAGCAGCGTCATTTAATATTTTTATTATTTATAAATGACTTTCCATAATATATATTGGACGCTGTTGTATTCATGTTCTCTGATGATATGGGAAGGATCATTTTAAGTACAAATTTGGTAGGCCTAGATCTAAAAGTACAGAGAGTCCTTTCACTTTTTAATAAATGATGTAGAAAAAAATTACTACCTATGTATATATATATATATAAAAGTCATTATATTTTTAGATTTAAAGGTGTCCCGACACGATTCCCTGTAGTGAATATTGTACAAACAATCAATTTTTATTTTGAAAAATAAAAATCAGTTTGCAAGGCAATCGGATTAGCATACTTATTTCACGCGAAACACAGACCACTTTCGCCAAAATACCTTCAATGACATGCTATATAAAAAGTCCCGAAAATATGCAGGTTGCCAATTTTTTAACTTATTCCTACAGATATTAAAAATCAGTCTTCAATTACGGCTTTCAAAATCAAATTAAAAAGATACTTATGCAGTAATGCTTTTTATTCATTATATGAATTTACTTCTAGTAATGGCATAGACCATAATTGTTTTTATTTTATCGATTTTAAATTTTTAATGTTTTATTTTTTTTTAATTTTAATTAAATGTCAAATGTTTGTAATAATGTTAGTATCTACTTACACATATTTAATATCCTAATTATGTTAAAATTATTATTTTTTAGTGACTATATTGTACATATACAGTGAAAACCGTTTATAACGACATTGAAGGGACCTTACTAATTTCCTCTTTATAACAGTATGTATATCCAATACTATATAAGGGCATATTCACAGGCTTGCATAACAACATAGTACATAAGAATGGGATGCCGTGATTGGCTTGACGTGCCGCCATGTATCTTGTAAGCCAATCACAGTACCGCATTCTTATGTAC